>VZTL01054493.1:166975-199391 GCA_013400535.1 Scopus umbretta
TTTTTTTTTTTCTCCCTCCAAATCCTTCCTTGGAGTGAAATGCAAAGGCTTTAGTACAAGGCGTGATGTTGGACTCCTCAGCAGGGGAAAGAATTCGGCAAGGGCTTCCTTGAGGAAGGGCTTTGGGGGTTTGTTTTTGTTTTTAAAATCTGGTTCGCATTGAGCTGCTTGGCTGTTCCGATTTTCCTTGTCTGAACTCACATTGTATGAACTATACTCTACATACTCATTTGTTTAAATAGCGCTTGAATTTCAGCCGCCGTCTCTGCGGTGTTTTGCCATTGTTAACATAACAAGAGACTGGAGAGTCCTGCACTGGCCTCCCCAAAGCTGCAGTCAGTTCAAATCCATGGCTGGAGCTTGTGGGGACTTGGATCTAGAGTGGTCCAAAACTCTGGTGTCTCTGAAGGAAGGAAGAGGAAATTGTTTCAGACCTGTGAAGAACCTTTCTTTAATTCTTAAAAGCAAACTGGAGAGATGATAGGGGTGAATGACTCTTTGGGACAGCACCCAAGGAGAAAAGCTCATCATCCATGGGAAGCAATTCTTCAAGGAAGTGGGCAGAGGCAATCCTTGACATTCCCCCAGCAGGAGGATAACTGGTAAGTACCAGTCATTACAGCATGGTGTTGTAGGAATCCACAAAGCAGCAGTGCCCCAAACCAAGGTGTACAAACTCCATCTGCAGAAGGCAGGAGCAGCCTCAGCCCATGGTAGTATCTCAAGCTGAATTCCTAGTGCATCCCACTGCAGGGCCCCAGAGCGTACACGGTACAGATGATGCAAAGTTGTCCCTGGTAACATTATGATCTAATAGCTGCTGCGGCATGGAAATATCAACCATCTGTGCCAAAGCGTCAAAGGAAAGCTTGCTGGCAAAATGCATTAAAGTGTCTATTTATGTAAATAGTCGAAGCTGGAGAACATGGGAGTCTTCCTAATCAGCATCAGAGGACGTGAAATTTTCAGGGATCTAGGATGATAGGAGGGGAGGTGAAGGGTCAGAAACTGCAGCAGCATTAGAAAACCTGCCAGCATGGAGGAACCATTAGGCTCCAGGTCCAAGCACTAATAATAGTCACCCAAATGATATTTAAGTACTTCTGCTTCTGCCTGAATTCAGTGTGCAGGGAAGAAGGTAACTGAAAATTATTAGCTGTTGTGACACCCACTGATTGTTTTCTCCTCGTGGGAGGAATATTTGATTGTTCCACGGAGAAGTGGTGTAATGGAGCTGGGCAGTGGGGATTTGGCAGGCTGGTGCCCCAGGTCTTGGGGTGCTTGAGTCTGTGCTAATGTCCAAAGTCCTGGGCAGGCTGGAGGGCAGCAGGTCTGGATCTGTTTGTGAGCATTGCCTTAAGAAATAAGGGTGTTTTGGGGATCAGAAGCACTTTACTCCCAGGACTCAGTGGTCAAGAGCATCCTAATCTCCGTCAGTTTCAAGCCAAGCTGAACGTTTTGCTGCTGATGTGGTGGAGGGCAGCTGCAGATTTGTCGGGCACATGGAAGCTGCTCCTTTGACATCCCTCTGTGCCAAAATGAGATCTTGCCAAATACTCATTTGCCTTCTGAGCAGGCTGTGGAGGATCCGGGAATGAGCTGCAGCTTGTAGGGTGCATGCTGCCTGGCTTGCCCTTGTTTGGCTGCACAGGGTAGTTACGGGCAACATCCTGTTCCCTCCAACCTCTGCGACTCTACGTCAGGTTGATCCAGGACATCTAAATTTTGGCTTCTTTCATGTGTGTGGATTTGTGTCAGGCCTCCAGGTCAGGAAGAAAGAGAATCCTCTTTCTGTAAAATATTTTTGGTATCTCTAGCACCTCTCTTGAATTGTTTCCTGTGAGTGCAGGGACTCAAAGACCCATCCCATATCCAGGCAGCAGCTGGTGCTGGACCAGGGGCTCTCTGCATCACACATTGATGCAAATCGGTGCTATACCCCCTTAATCCTGCACCCCAGCTGCTTTACTCCATATGTGGCCTTAATAGTACTGCCCGACTTTTGTCTGTGGTGACATTTCTAATTTGATGCTTCCCCATAGGAATCTGATTCATTAGGCTTTGATTCATGAGGGCACCTACGCATGTGTGTACATCCCTTAAATCAATGAGACAGCCTTTCCCAGGACAGCTTCCATCTGCCCCAGGCTCTTCCTGGGAGCTTGCACGGTCCCACATTCATGCACTGTCTTCTCTTCCTAGAGATATCTCCACTTCCATGTTGGTGCATATCCCATGTCTCTATTTAACTCCATTGCACATCTCTCCAGCCCTGTGCCAGCTACTCTTAGCCAAGTGATCAAAGCTTTGGCAGCACAGCAAGGCTTTTCCTCCCTCAGTGTCTGCTGGCTTTGCCCAATGCAGGGCTTGTAGCTAGTGTCAACTTAATTTCTCAGTGCTACAGCTGCACAGGGCACTCCCACGGTAGAAAAATGAGGTGCCCTATAGATTTGCACATGCTGTATTCAATTAGCTCCTGCTTAAGCAGAAATTACTCTTATTAACGGTTTGTTGTTGGAGACTGGAGGAGTCAAGTCAATGCTAATGGAAGTCATCAGAGCTGTTAATCATTAGGATCACTGACTTCAAAACCAGCTCTCTGTTTGTTATTGGGGGGTAATTCTTTTTTATGGACCTCGGGGGTTCTTCCGCTTCTCGGTGATTTGAAGGGTTTATGAGGTCTTGTAGGAACTCCTGTGTTTTAATTGACTTGCTCACGAAGCTCTTCCAGAATGTCATGCAAAACACAGGGGTGCCACGACCCTCATAGTCATTAAAAAAATGGGCTGTTCCTATAAAGCAGAATTTATCCTGGTTCTGGAGCCTGAATGATTTGAAAATTAAATGAGATTTCGTGCAACTGGAAGGTGTATGGGGTTTTTTATCAGATAATTCAGTTCTCCGCATGCTTTAAGGATGATCCTATGTGGATTCCTTGACATCTACTAAAGTTTTCTTCAGCTCCCTGGATGGGGAGCCGTAAGTGTCAATCCTTTCCTGTTAATTTAATTCAGAGGCTGAAAATAATCGGGCTGCCTTAGATCCTATCATTACAGCTGTTGTTTCAGCTGCCATCCATACCCTCGTGTTATCTCTGCTCAGGCAGCGTTGAAAAGAGACTCCAGCTCAGTGAAATGGGAAAATGATGTGTGCTCTCGAAACTTGCTTCATCCCTGTGTGGATGAAAAATTGCTGCTCTCGGCAGATAGCCGGGCATTTGTCTCTGCTTCTTCTTTGATTATTGTGTGGTTGTTCCCCTTGAGTGGGATCCAGCAAACTCAGCTAGAGCTTCTGGAGCAACCTCAGCTTGCACCAGCAAACACTTTCATCTGTAAGCACTCCTGATTGCTGATTCTTGGTGATTTCCCAGGGATCAGTCCATTTTTCCCCCAGTTCCCCGGGTAGATGTTGGTCCCAATGCTGGTGATGCCCATGCCTCTGCCCTGCTGCCACCCGTGTCCTCACAGAGTCCCTTCCCACCCGGCTCAGCCCCCAGCGGGAGCAGGGACAGGAGCCAAGCGCTTTTCCCCTCGTGTCTGCTGGATTTCAGCTCTTTGTTACAATTGTTTTTTTGCTGATGTTAGGAAACGACCGGCTTTCCCCCTGTGGATGTCTGTCAGCATTAGAGATAGTGTTACCAGCATCAGAAACCCGGGTTCAGCAGAACTGTGCAGGAGCCATCAGAGACAGCTTTTTTCTTTCTTTTTTTTTCTTTTTTTTTTTTTTTTTAAATTTCCTCCCTCCCCCTGGTACCTTCTCAAGTACTAATGGGGAGATAAGTTTCAAACTTAGTTTAGATTAACGAGAAATAGAGGGCTTTAAATCTCAAGTGCTTACAAGGTGTGACCAAGTGGAAATGCAGCTTTTGTTCAGCTTAAGCTCCTTCGAAACCTGGGCAGAGGGATGAGCCAGTTCATGTTTTTCTTGCATTTTCTGGGATAATATTAATCCAGAAATCTCAAGCTGAGAGAGATAAGGAGTTCAGGCAAGAATATCTGCTGTGCCTCCTGAGAGTGGTAGAGAGAGCCCAGCCCCAGGGCTATAGGGGAGGAGAGCATGGTCTGCAGGTCCTGTTTATGGTCCTGGGCAGGGATAGTTCATGCCAGGTCCCTTCAGGGTTAGTTGATGAGGTTCTCCATCGTGCTTGGGGCTCATCCCCTCATTTGCACCCTGGGCTTGGGGTGGACAGGAGGCAGAGGTGCATGGGGACGTGACCCTGTACGGGCAGTCGGGTCTGGGGAATTTGGTTGTTGGTCATGGTTGTTCAATAAGGATGTGGTGGAGACCAAGGTCTTGTACCAGGAGGTACCATGCCCATGGGACTCAGCTCCTTCCTTCTACAGGTGGGGGTGGGAAGGGACATTTGTTAGTTGGAAAGGGGAATAACAAGTGGAAGGTGAGAAGATTAGCAGTGGTGGTGGTGGAAAGGGAGTCCCTCCTGTGCAGACAGCTCTGATTTCTCCTAAATGAAAGCTGCTTCCCTGCCTTTCTTACAGCATTACTTGCCATGGCATGAAATATTCTGCCTTTATTCAGCCTGTAACAAAATCCTCCTTTCCCATGCGGTGATGAGATGAAACTGGACTTGTTCGCTTGTCTGTCAAAGTCGTTTCCTTTTAATAAATGCCTATAAATCCTGAACTTCCCAGCAGTACTCCTCCAGCCCAGCGAGTAGAAAGCACGCTGCCCTTTCCTTGTCTCCAGCCCCAGGAGGAGCAGAGCAAAAACCGCTGCAATCCTGCTACTTTCTGAATTGTTTTCTTTAACCAGTTTGGCAAAGGATGAATAGAGAAAGCCTATCAGTCTATCGGGCTCTGGTTAAGCACGGCTCAGGTTCGCGCTGCTGGACCCAGGACAATAGCTAAGGCCTGATGCCTTTTAAGGAGCCCCAAAGACAATGAATGTCATCACTGAAAATATGCATGGATTGAGTTTCTATTTATAAAGTAGCAAGCGGCTCTGGAGCTAAGAGGAACTGTATTTACCAAAGGGAACCAAAGTGGTTTTTTGGATGGCAGTGGCTCAGCGGCTGCACCAAGGCAGGGGGGATAATGAGGGTGCGATGAGGGCAGGGCATGGAAGAGGCTCGTTGGTTGACCGAGGACATGGCCATGACCTATAAATGATGGGCAGTCAGGCGTAGGAGGGGGCAAAAAAAGGGCACCTCATTTTGTTAATAGTTACTTCTGTTCATCAGAATTTCTTGCGTTTTGCCCCAGGACTCGTGGTCTGGCTCCTGTTTCAGGGTGGACCTGCTGTGTGTCTGCACCCACGCAGAGGGTGGAGAGGATCTTAATGGAGCGGTGACAGGTTGAAAATCACATCTTTGTGTGACCCGTTTGATATTTTTCTTATGTATATATATTAAAAATCTGCAAGTGATGAGTCAGTAAAATGTTGTTGGTGTTTCCTGTGAAATAGCTGAGGTTGGTATTTTCTTTCTGTGTTATTTTTTGTTAGTTGCCATGGTAATCATTCCAGAAGGGTTTTATTCTGCAGCCATTTGAATGGGTTAGAAGTTTTCATGGTCTTCTGGATCTGCTTGCAGAAGCAGAACCCTTGGGATCAGGAGAGATCTGCCTCCTGGCTGGTCACCCCATCCTTCCCTCTGTGCTGTGGCAAGACAGAGCGTTTTTTCTATTTTATTTTATTGTTAGCAAGATAGAGAGGAAAGACCCTGGGGGGCTTCTGCTCTTTTGTGCTGACATCCCCAGGGGCAGGGACTGGGCAAGCCCTGGCTTGGCCGCAGCCTGGAACTTGCTGCCTGGGCAAGGGGGAAATGGGGATGGATGGATCCATGCCAGACATGCCCAAGGTGCTGGGTGCAGGTCGGATGATGATGAAGAGCCTGTGCCATGCCTGTGCCTTATGTGGGTCATGGCTGGAGGACGGCAGCAGTAGAAGCCTTGTAAGCTCTGTGCACCATCTGCCAGGGCATTTGGTTGCACTTCATCATGCAGCAGGTCTTGTCTTTCAGGAATTGGGGAACACAGCCCCCAGGGCTTGTGCTTTTAATGACCCCAGTCCTTGTCCTCACCTTTTTCCCTGACTCGACTCGTTGCCTGCAGCCTCACCTGCTCAGCAGACACCTTGGAACCCCGTGCACAGAAAGGAGTAGCATGTGCCACCGTCTCGTGCCTAGATGGAAATGGAGCACATCCCTTCTGCCATCAGAAATGTTGCTCTTGAGCTTCTACTCAGTTTAAAAAAAGAAAAAAAAAACAAAAAACAAACAAAGAAATATTTATATAATATACTTCTGAATAATACTGTAATACTTCTGAATGCTGAAAAAGGGCAAGACGCTGGTCCAGCTCTGAGATACGCCTCAAGGCAACATTTAGTACCTGGGGACATCTTCCCTTGCTTCCTCCTGTCCCCCATGGCAGTGCCCTACTTGGTGCCAGGCAGCCCTGCCTGAAACCTCCAGGCAGGGCGCAGAGAGCATCCCCTCCTCGCTGCCACGGTTTGCGCCCTGCCAGGAAGGGTTATGTCTGGGCGGGTGCCCATGGCTCGCCTCCTCCCCGCCGCCTTCATTTGCTGCGTGGTGTTTATGAGAGATGCTGTTGCTGTCTGCTCCTATTTTATGTGCTGCCAGAGCTCGTCAATGTGCTGTTTGGTACATCAACAAATCGACACTACACAAACAGAGAGCTAACAGGGAATGATTTATCCAGGACACCACGTCTGTGTGTCCAGCAAGGCGAGGTGTCCTGAAAACAAAATTCGGTATTTACTGAAGACTCATTGGAAGAGCTGGTGTTTCGTACCACAGCTGAATCGCGCTTGCATCTTGCTCTTTCTGGATGTTGCTCGTTTAATCATAGGATGCTTTCTTTTTAATTAGTCACTGCTGCGGCTGATGAGAGAATTAGCAGTCTTCTCTTAATGGAGAAGCTGAGGCTGTAGCAGATGTGCTGTAATTGGGGTGGTGGGCAGGAGGCTTTATGCTGCAAAGAAACCTCAGGGTCTGCACCTTGGGCTCTGCTTCCCCACAAAATACCCTTTCCAGGGGGTTTCATTTTCCAAATATATCATTTAGTCAAAGGAAGGATGCTACCTCCCCTGGCTGCCACATTGTGGCCCTTGGAGGGGAAAGCTGCCTGATTTTACTGGCTCTTTTCTTCCATGCCCGGTGAGGACCTGTGGAGCTGGTTGTGTGCCAGGAATCGGTGACTCTCCCAGGTACATCATGGCTCGAGCTGGTCAATATTGTTCTGATTAGAGAGTTATTGTCAGAAAATGGCAGTTTATCAAACTTGAAGCTGTTTGTGGGAGGAGAGTGGTTTCAGTGAACTGGCTTCAAGGAAAAAAAAATATTGAAATATATTGTCTGAGATATTTGAAACATCCATTTGAACAGTTGGGGAACAAAAAGTTCTATGTTCTTCTTCAAGCTGACTTTTATTTATGTTTTTTAATTTCAGTTGATTTACAGTACAGGGCAAATGAGTAAGGGAATAGGGACTGAAATGGAGGGGAGAGCTTTCAAAATTTTGTGCACAAAGTGTTTTGGTTCACCGTTTCTGAAATTGCATTGCTGCTTGGGATGGGATGACAATTTCAATTCCCACAGGAGAGAAAAGCCACTTTCCTGCTGTATTGCAATGATGTGTAAGGAAATATGTCTCAGACGTGTTTGTGATTTCTCTAGAGCAGAAGCATCTTATAAACAGTTTTATTATCTGTACGCATCTATGGCTGTGTGGAAATCCCATAGCTGGCATTCTCAGAAGCGTTTGAATCGCCACTGTCTGGGTGTGATCCCCTTGGGCAGGATCACGATCTTTGCTCACCTCTATTTTAATAAATAATTCCCAGCAGTGCTCATGGCAGGGGTCCAGGCGGGTGCCCCGCGGACTGGCTGCAGCGATGCGTGCCTTGAAAGGGATGCAGAGCTGTTGCAGGGGGCTCACGAGCTGCCCTGGGGATCCCCTGAGTGGGAGTGAGGGACTTGGGGGAAGACCGCTCCACAGCCAGCTGCAAAAATCCTCCGAGTAATTAGCATTGCCCTGTCTTAACTGTTTAGGGATGTGGTGTTTCCCGAAGCAAAATAACTCAGCTGGGTCTGGTTCCTGTGTGCCCTCCTCTGGCAGAGCTCCAGGCTGCCCTGGAGACCCTCCTCTTCTGGTCAGGTGAAAGGGAAGTTTTCCCTTTCTCTTTCAACCCGTTTTGGCTATTAATCTTAGGTTTTTGGGTGTTAATTCTCAACTCTGGTTCAGGAGATCCCATTCTTTATTATGGGCACCCAATGTCTCAGATATTAAAAACCATTTCCTGCAAGGGAAGTGGAAAAGAGTGTGAGAAGGAGGACTGGGGGGCCAGGTGTCTTTTTTGGGGTGAAGCAGGGTGAGATGGATGGATCCAGTGCTGCTGCGGGTGCTGAGCATCACCACGCTGCACAGGCTGACCCATAGCCCTCCTGCACCGGTGCCAGGGGTATTTGGGGCTTTCATGAGCTGGGTGGGCTGGGAGGGATGTTTCATGGACTGGGGGGGCCATGGCCTTTCCAGTGCATGCTGAGGGTCCTGGGAGAGTTGCAGCATAAGCGCTGTTCCCCCTGCGGCTCCCCATGTCGCCCAGCTGTGCCCTGCCAGCACCCCCCATCTGGATTTATACATCCAAACAACATCCCCCACCAGTAGGTTTCCACGAAGTGCAAAGTTTCATTAATCCACACTATCAACATGATGTCCCTGCCGGGGCTGGCTGGGTTTTCCATGTCGGCCCCTGTGGGGAAGGGATGCCACGGCTGCGGGAGACGCTGGGCACTGCTCACACATTGGGGGACTTAACTGTGTTGTGCCTGTGGGGCAGGCTAGATTTGGCAGCGTGGTTACAGAGGGGGAACAGAGGGTGGAAATCAGCCTTCAGGGCCTGGGTTAGTGGCGCTGATGGATGAGAGGAAAAGCTTCTAGGAACGCGTTTCCTTTCCAGCAGTATCGCTGCGGTAATGATAACAGCACAGCCTGCCTCGGCACTGGGGCACTCATGAATGAGTTGGCATTTTTTTTGTGACTAATGTAGGCTTTCAGCTATTTGAAATTGTCCTGAGGTGCAGCTTGACATATAAGTTCTCGGCCTATTTATTACTTTGTGTCTGAGTGTTCCCATAGGTATGTGATTTTTAAACCAGGGCTGCGTTTAATATCGGGAGCTGGAGCATTTGCATTTTAGCTCTAGATCAGCGAGAAGGCGATTTGGGCTGCATGTCCGGTGTGTTTGGCAAACTCTAGCCAAGGGATCTGTTCCTCAGCAAGGATGTTTGAGGTACAGGAAGTGTTCAACACCCCCTTTTCTTCTTTTTTATTACTTTTTCTTTTCAATGCTGCTGTTTCCTCCTTTGCTATCCTGTGATCATTGCTGTGTCATCACAAGCTCCCACCGGTATCAGTGCAAGTCCCCAGGGATTACAGTACCATGCTGAGATAAAATCAGACCAATCTGGGTCCCCACGTACCATCGCACTGGGTTGGAGGAACTTGGGCTGCAAGGGCTTTGCCAGCTGTGCCTGGAGACTTCAACCCTGAGAAAGAGAGAGTTGAATGTCCACATGGATTTATCTGTTCATTTGCGAGCATATATCTGTGAAACCTTTAGTTCCTATAGTTTTTGGGGGCTTTGAAACACAGTTGATCAAGTGTTGACCCTGCCTCTCAGCCATTCCTTCTCCAAGCTCCCATGGTGTTGGGTTAGGGTTGGGTCACCTCATGTCAAACCCCGCAGCTTGTGCTGCAGCGTGTGCCATGGCGTGGCAGCTCCTGGTCTGTAGGAAGTTTTTGGCCAGCCATGAAGGTGTTTCATGTAAGTGGTGGGAGCAGTCAACAGCACACCTTGCACATTAGCTTCTGCTTGTGGTGTAGCTGCTGTGAACCTGCACATCTGGCTGTAACCCACCATGGTGTTCAGGCATGTAAAGCTGTGGGTGGTTACACGTGCGTGTTTAGAAAAGTATCCAAGTGAGTTAAGTGCCAGACTACCCCGAAGAGGAATCCCACACTCAGTGTGTGTAAGGTGTTTTGTGAAATGTGCCCGTCCACTGCCCCGCAGAGCCCCTTGGGGTTGCTGACCTGACCCCACGGCCATCTGCCGGCAGGACGCCCTCTCTTGATTTTAGTGAAGCCTTTAAGTAGAAACATGCAGTTGCGGCTGTGTGTTGGGGTTAAATGGGGAGAAGGGATCTGGTACTGCAGATTCTGCTCCTGTCTTTGCCACTGACTGATCCTAAACAGACTACACCACTGCTTTTTGTCTTCAGCCATACATTTTCCAGTAACACCCGCCCACCTGCCGGGGAAAGCACAGTGCTGGGTGTCTGCAGGCATTGTTGGGAACCCTCTGTGAAATATACTAGAACATCATGGACGGTATTAATTTAGGTCTAAGATTATGGGAAGTCTGTTTGTTAGGGTTTTTTTTTCATACCTCTATTTTTAGATTGCCAGTCTGAATTGCCAGGTTCAGGCCCTTCCTCAGTTGCAGTATGTGGGGCTTCCTGATAATGAGATTTTTTGAGCCGTTCCAGATATAGCACCTCAAATCTCTGCATTTGAAAATCTTAGCTTCAATCTTTTGATGGAATACTAAATAAAAAGACAGGCCCTAAAAGGACATTTATGTGAGAAAACCATCTGAATTTCTCTTCTGCATAAGGAGAATTGGCTTGGAGGGTGTGAAAGTGTTAATGCTTGGTACATGCCACTTCTACATAAGCCTCCTGAGGTGGTACTAAAGCTGCGATTAAAGTGAAGTCCATGTCTGGATTTACCTGCTCAATTTTCAATGGGTGTATAAACCTTAAATACCCTGATAGTATTTTTCTTCTCTCTCCTGGGCTTTGAGTGAGCTCTTGCCATTTTCTTGCTATGCTGTTAGCATCGGTATTCCTACACTTGCAATAGCGGGGCTTGTATTTCCAGGTGTAATTTTGGATACTCCTAAGAAATGGAGCTATGCTGCTTATCGTGTCCCTTTCCTCCTCTTCTTTCCCCAGCCGGAGGAGCTTACCAACGCCCTGGAGATCAGCAACATAGTCTTCACAAGCCTCTTTGCCCTGGAGATGCTGTTGAAAGTCCTTGTTTATGGTCCTTTTGGCTACATTAAGAATCCATACAACATCTTTGATGGGATCATCGTGGTGATTAGGTACAAACCTAGAGCTTTCTTTATGTGTGTTTCCCTTCATTTGGCTGTTTAATTGAACAGAAAGTAATGGAGAGTGGGCATAAATACCTTCTTATGACGCTTTATAATTCTCTGCTGTAAATTAATGCACTTAGACACGATTGCTAATACATATCTTGGGGTTATTTTATCGTCATTTTAGAGAGAGGCCCAAGCAGAAAGCTATCAGTCTCAATGTCCTGGGAAAGTCTAGGATCCAAATAGTACTACCAGTGCCTGATTAAGTAGCTGTCTGTTTTTTTGGCATGTGCAAAGTCTGTAATTGCCCCTGCAGCTGCAACCACTGATTTGCAGGTGCGTTTTTGATACTCTAGTGGGGCTCTGCTCTTTGCAAGCCTGGATGGAGTCCAGCTCACCGGGGGCATTGGCAGTGTGTCTCTGCTCACTTTCCATCCTTCTTCTCTCTGAATTTCACCCTTCCTTTGCTTCCTCTCCTCCGTGCCTTTGCATTAGGCTTTGTCTTCTCAGCCTGCAATGACCTTTTTTCCTCCCTCAGTGTGTGGGAGATAGTGGGCCAGCAAGGCGGGGGGCTCTCAGTCCTGCGGACCTTTCGGCTCATGCGAGTTTTGAAGCTGGTCCGCTTCATGCCAGCCCTCCAACGCCAGCTTGTAGTCCTCATGAAGACCATGGACAACGTGGCCACATTCTGCATGTTGCTGATGCTCTTCATCTTCATCTTTAGGTGAGCGCTTCCAATTCCCAGTCATGAGGTCGCTCTGAGTTTTTTAGGTGGGATGCCATGGTGAGGTGAGGAGATGTAAGGGTCCATACCAGGGAATGGCTGAGCTGAACAGTCCAAGCAACAGCATCGCTGGCCAGCACTGGTGATGGCTTGCTGCCCTGACTAAATTCTCTTAACTCTGGCCAAACGAGACATCTGTCTTTGCAAGATGATTTACAAGGAAAATCTTTCAGCTGGATGATTCCTTGACATCACCCCAAGACAGCGGTCCCATTACTTACTGACTAGCAGAAAGCCTGGTGCTAAAAATATTGCCAAGGAGAGGGCAATGTTCCTAAAATAAAGTCAGCCGTGGTGGTGCTTGTGCTCTTGCATGGCCTCTTCTTCCGAGAAGTGAGATTCTGCAGTGGAAATGTTAGAAATAGGCTTGGCGTAGCCCTGAATTTTTGGATTTTGGTCTAGATTTTGAGAAGAGTCTGTCTCTTTGTAACAGCCAATTCTGGTGTTCCAGCAATCCAGACACTGGGAAGGCTGAAGAAAGTGAGTCTCTTCCATCAAATAATGTCCCTTCTCCCAGTGAGACGTTTCACTCCAAAGCCACCATTTGCAGCCGTGGTGCTCAGTAGAGCTGTATATAATTTGATTATTCAGGTTACTGGCCGAGAGCAGGGGAAAACAAATTATTCTTTTAGTATCAATCTCAAATGAAAGGTATTCTGTTTTCCTGTCAAAATTGAAAAAGCTGTTTTGAGTCCCCTGGTATGTCTCATTTGGACATTTCACAGAAACCCTTTCTGTCTTCCTAATTCAATTTAAGCATATTTTGCTAAAAATGTGTCATTGCAAAACAGAAAGTCAAAACAATTTGTTTAGAAAATGTTGAAACAAAATATTTTGACTTAAAAAAACCAAAACCAAAACCAAAAAAACCCAAAAACAACAAAGGAAAAAAAGGAGGAGCGGACGTACTTTTTGGTTGAAACTGTTTGACAGATTTGACCCAAATTCACAACTGGTTTGCATGCTCTCTAGGCGTGTTTTTCAGTGAACGAATGATTCATCTTTAAAAAAAAAAAAATTGCCGAGGTCAAATCAGGAGACACAGTCAGCCCTGCTGTGTGATTATTAGTTTTTGATAGGAGACTGATGTCATCTTCTGTTGAGCCCCTGTTTTTCCTCCTGTGCAGCATCCTGGGGATGCACCTCTTTGGCTGTAAGTTTGCTTCGGAGCGAGATGGCGACACACTGCCCGACAGGAAGAACTTTGACTCCTTGCTCTGGGCCATTGTCACAGTTTTCCAGGTACAAAATGGAAAATGCTACAACTCATGTGTGTTTTGGGGCTCCAGGGGCTGGGTTTTTTTTTTTTTCCAAAGCATCTGATAGAACTTAGTGAAGACCCTTGCTATGGAAGGGAGAGGACCCAAAACCACAATGGCAGGAACACAGGGATTTTCAGACTGTTTTCCAGAATAAAATGAGGAGGAGCTGCTGAGGTAGGAGGCTCTTGCATTTGCAGGGTATGGGCTGGGTAGGTGAAAGTAAGTGTGGAGATGCAAAGGAGGAGATCAGGACTGTTTGCAGTGATAGCTTGACAAAGAACAGAAACTGTTTTAAACCCGTAATTGATATGTGAAGTTTTTTGTTCTAGCAGCTCTGAGCTCTGTAACTGCTGGATCTGTGAAGGACTTTTAGCTGTTCTGGCTGACCAAAGGAAAGGTCTGACCCATGTGATGTTGCACTCCCTTACAGCTGAACGTGTCCCTTGGTGTGGGTGGGAGTCGGGGCAGTTTGGGCAAGGTCCTTACTGGTAGCATGGGAGTCATGGTCACTGGTTCAGAAGATGGCTTGGGCCAGATTTATTCCCCTGTGGTTACAGCTACAGTGGATACCCCAAAAGTGGGATGCTTATTTGGCCCATCCAGAGCACAGATACCCAGCCAGGCTTGGGGAAAACAGTACACAATCCTACAGTATCTCCATTTTCCTGACACTGTTCCTCTGCAGATTTTGACCCAGGAAGACTGGAACAAGGTCCTCTACAATGGCATGGCATCGACCTCCTCCTGGGCTGCTCTCTACTTTATCGCTCTCATGACGTTTGGGAATTATGTTCTCTTTAACCTGCTGGTGGCCATCCTGGTAGAGGGTTTCCAGACGGAGGTAATGTCCTCAAGCTTGTGTCTTTGATTTCTTCTAAAGTTTCAGGGCCTCCAGATCCTGGAATTTGATTTCTGAGATGGACAGCAATATGTTTACAAGAGTGGTACATGAAAAAAGTGGGGGAAAATATTAGGTCGTCGTCTTTATTTTTGAGCCGCAGTGCAATTTAATACAGCAAGCCCTCTAAATGAAGGGCTTAAATGAAAAGCGTTGTTAGCCTTAATGCAGACGTGGGAATTCAGCGGTAAGTCAGGCACTGCAGATGGGATTGCTGCTATGACAGTGTCTTTGAAACAGTTCTCGCTGTGTTTGTCAGCCAGATTAAAAGCCCCTCCTGAAAACTTACTCAGGCTGGTAAGAGATTAGTGACACGATTATCTTTTTTGATGGTATATGTTCATGGAGCTCTTCCTGCATCCAGTCCTGCAATGCTCTGCACATTTTAAAGTACATGATTTCTGGTCTCTGCTGGCTGCTTCCTTGGGCTGGGAACCTCCATGAGACATCCTGGATTACTGGAGGCTTTCATGAAAGGGTAGGGGGTCACTTAGGTTTGAACTCAACCTTTTTTTTCATCCTACTGCCTTCCCAACTGTCCAGCGTGGAGCGAGTGAGCATGTCACCTAGCCCCCAGAGTGGGGGACCTGCGATGCCCACACGCTCTCTGCAAAAATTGTCCGACTGTCCAAGAACATCAGTAAGGGGAGGGGACCTGTACAGCCTGCCCAGGGGGTTGGAGAGGTAAATATAACATAAACTGCTCACTGGGATCTGTTTGTATAGGCTGTGCTTTTACACGCTATCTCTGATTTTTATAAGCATTCTGGGGCGACTAAATATTATTTAAGATTTGTTGCTTGTGTATCATAATATCCTGCCACCCTATGAATAGCTATGCACAGAACCATTTTTATTATTTTTATTATTTTTGGAGCACAGTTTAGAGTTAAATTAATGGAATTGTACCAGGAGATAGCAAGAAGAATTATTTTTTTTGTATCGTCTCTCTCCATGTTGTTGCTTGAAAACTTTTTAAATTGTTACTGTTGTACTGTTTCTGTCTGTAAATCCTGCCCCCCCACCCCGCCACCTTTCAGCTGAAGGGAAGGTCACTGCCAGGCTCTCCTGAATAGCACAATGTTCCTTTGCCTGAGCAAGGAGAGGTAAAAAGCTCCTTGTCTGCTTGTGATGACGGCTTTGAAACCAAACCTTTGTCCGTTCAGTCTAGGAGATTGATTCTCTGAAGGTTGCTGAAGTGGGAGATCACCGGCTGCACCTGCTCCTTAGAGAAAAGGACATAGCCTTTAAATGCAGCAGCCCCTTTCCCAATCCCTGGTCCTCGAAGGAGGCTGACACCTCTGGTCTTTGGCTCAGCCTGGTTTTTCACGCTAGAGCATCCTCTTGCTCGCCTGCTGGCATGCTTCTGCTCTCGCACACCCAGCCGCCACGTGCCTGTTTCCCTGGGCAGCAATTTATCCTGCGCTTGCTTTGCGGCCAGCTGGTACCATGGCCGTAACTCCCTGTAAATTCATGCCCTGGCTTAACGTGCTGCAATTTTATTCCAACAACCATGTCCTTGAGGGTATGTCTTCCCTGGAGTCAGAGGAACTGCCTGCAGCACCCCCCAAATTTGCTTTTGGCTGTTTTTTGCAGCAGGGCTGCCCCATCGCCTGCCCCTGCTTCTCCTCTGCTGGGGCAGCACCAGGCTGGTCCAAGTCAGCTCCAGGATTTCAGTGTAAGCTGCAAATGTGCTTTAAGTGCCGTGTAAATCAGGGAGTAACTTCTGATTCAGGAAAGCACTGAGACAGCCTGAAGCCAGTGATGCTTGTGCCAGTATTGAGAGGTGAGTGCAGGGATCAGGATCCAGCTCAGCCTCCAAAGATCAAACACTCTCTGGCCAATTCTGCCCAACCATGGCAATTTCAATGAACTTGCACCAGATTTCTGTGTTTTGTGACTCTGATTGCAGTGCTATTTTATATATTGGGCTTTGAGGATGGCATTTTAATAGTAATCTTCCTTCCATGTCCTTGTTATTCTGAGTTCTACACACTCCTCCAGTCGATTGCAATGGGATCAAGAGATCCCTCGGATCAACCGAAATTTCCTGCAGCAGGCAGGGAGCAAATGTCTGCTGGAGGTCAGAAGCCAGGTCTGGCCTTGCTGGTTTATGTTTATTCAGCTTTGCTGGTGTGTAGCTTTGCAAACAGGTCTCATTCTGGTTTTTGCTAGCCAGCATGCAAAGGATCCTCTCCTAAGCAGAATTAATAGAGAGATCATCTCTTGCTGTAAACAAACCCCAGCGTCCCCCTCCTGTGATTGCACTTGACCCTTCTGAGTCGTTTTTTTTGGGTTGGTTTCTTCCCCGCCACCCCCCCCATTCTTCAGATTCCTGGGTTGAAACACAACCCTGGGGCTGCTGCCTTTATCTCCCTGGTCCTCGAGTGCCTTTCCTCAATCTGCAAGCACCTCGTTAATTTTAGTGCATGGCTTTGCAGCCCCAGTTGCTAGGCAGCAGATGTATATAAGCAGTTGAGAAACAAAAAGGACCTGTTCCAAACTTTAAATACGGAGCAATATATTTTGCAGGGTTGCATTTCTCCCCCTCCCTCCTTTCTTTTTATTTGGTAACCTGCTTCTCTCTTGCAAGAGGCACACGCAGGACTTCATGCAACCTGGTTATTTTTGATGGTGCGTTCTCTGATTTAACTCGAGCCTAGCGTTGGTGTGGGGAAGGTGAGCAGGGGACTCCATTTGATCGAGCTGCTAATTTGAAATTGCTGCCTGACCTCTTGGGTCCCTGCCCTGGGGACTTCTCTCTGAAGCAAGCAATGACTCTTCTTTGTCAGGCATAAAGCTCTTCTCCTGAGGGACTTCCTAATAACGTTATCTGCAAAGCATATTCTCTCATGGTTTCGTGTCCCCTTGTCCCCAGCCGTCTGCACTCGTGGTTTATTCCTTCCCCTCCTTTGCATCTCCCTTCCTTCCCAGGACCCTCCTCCAGCACATCCATCCTTTCCTCTGCAGGAGGACACTACCTCCTCTCTGGATGTAGCATCCTCAGAGAAATACAGACTTTGATGACTTCTGGGCTTCAGCCAGAGGGAACATTCCCTTCTCCTGTCAGTAGGGATTTTGGATGGTGTTTCTCTTGCATCCCTTTACCTTTTGCATTCCTATCAGTTTCAGTGGAATTTTCCTTGTGAAGGAAAAGTGTTTCTGTGTTTTCTTTCAATGGCTTTTCCGTGTTTCTCTCTGTTACAACCAAAGACTTTAAATTAAGTGTCTATTACATGCCTAGCAAGACACCATTGGCCCATCCCGATCCTGAAGCTTATCATTCTTTCTTAAACTCTTCATCCCAGTCTAGAATGGGATGAGTTTTACATCCCGTGTAGCAACCAGAGGAAAGATCCTTTACCCTGTAGGCAAGAAATCAAGCTCGTGGGACAACCTGTGCCCTCCTGCTACCGTATGTAACCTCCCACGGCCCTGCGGGACAGGACCAGGCATGGCCATGCTGCTGAAACATGCCAAGGAATGTTGGAAGAGCCACCCCTGAGGAAGGGGAAACACAGCGAGGTGAAAAATGACGTGTGCATTCCAAGTGGGTAGGGAAAGACTGACTTCTGTTGCTGTGAAGAGATGCTGGGGCACTCGTGTGACAAAGCTCCCCAGGATGGGGCTGTGCCCCGCTGCCTGCAGACCCCTGCCACATTTGGGCACCCCACTGATTTAAAAGGGTGACCCCACTAAAGGGGGTGAGGAGGGATCTGAACTCACAGCAGGTTCCGGTGGCTTTCCTTAAATTAGGTATTTCACCTGGCTGTAAGAGGACTGATATTGTGTTAATCAAACATTCATTAAAAGCCTCCATTGCTGCTTAATGAAGGCAGAATAAATAAAGATCCTATTATGCAGCTGCAAAAAAAAAATAATAATAATGTTTTCAATAACTAGCTGGTGTTTCATTAGCACAATTATCACTTAGAAGCTGAAGCAAGCTCTGTTCAAAACACTTAATTTAAAGGTAAGGCTGGTCCTTTCGAAGGGCTTCACTCCATCTGAGATCTTCCACCCCTTCCCTGTGCTGAGCGGAGTGGGTGCCCCAGCCTGACTCTCCGTTGTGGCTGCACGCTGCCCTTCTCCCCCGTTGCCCTCTCCTTCCTTGCCTCTTCTCATGTGTTTTTTGATTCCCCTCTCAGTCCTGCTGTTGAAACTGTGAAAATTGAACCCTTCCTTCCCCTTCCTCCCCCCTCCCTCCCCCCATTTCTCCTTCAGGAGATCTCCAAGCGAGAAGACGCGAGTGGGCAGTTAAGCTGTATTCAGCTGCCTGTCGACTCGTCGGGGGTATGTACGCAGCACATCCCACCGCCCGCTGTGGTTGTCTCTCTCGTGATGCCTGGTCACACGCCGTTGTGCTGTTCTCATTGTAGTAGCTGTTGTCCTTTGGGGGGTTGTTCGGGTGTTTTGGGGATTGTTGTTTTTTTTTCTTTTCTTTTTGTTGTCCTCGTTGTTGAGTCAGCCTTGATTTTAAGTCCCTTCCTTCTCTGGGGGAGCCAGGGAAACTAATGTGGGTGCTTCAGGGTGGCTGGTGTGGCTCCAGCCCTGGCTCTCGCCAACCCCTTTCTGGATGCCTGCACTGGGGAAGGCTCCCCGCGGGGCTGTCGCAGCTCCTCCACAGCGTGGTCGCATCCTGGGGACCTCCCTAGGGATGTGGACAGTGATGCTGATTGCTGGGCACGTCTGCCAAGCACTCCCTCCATCACGCAGGCAGAGGAGGGTGCCTGGGAGCGAAGGGACCTGGAATCAAGCCTGTTTGTGGACACATGTGGGGGAAGCCCTGTGCTCAGCAGGATGGGGTAGGACAGCGGCAGCTGTGCTGTGGTGTGTTCCGGAAAGGCTGGCTGGGATGCTGGGATCTCCATCGAGATGCCATGTTATGGCGTGAAATGGTCCCATTCAGGTCTGAGGAACCCATGGATCTCCGAAGTGCAGCATACTCCAAACCTTACTCTTTTGCCAACCTCATCTTTCTCTTTAGCGCTCCTTTTCCTTTTTGTCCTTTGAGAAGTCTGGCTTTTCCTTCGGCGCAAAAACCCTTTCCCATCGTATCCCAGTGTGTCAGCCCCCCTCAGTACAGGCTGGTTTAGCCGTTGTACAGTCTGGTCCCTCTTGACGTACCCTCATTTCCCAAAAGAATTTTAACTCCCTGTTCTCTCATAACCCCTTTTCTATCCAGAAAGGCAAACTGGGAGTGCAAGAACAGGTAACGGGTAGCAGCCCCGGCTGCGAGATGCTTGCCTGCACCGTACTGAGTCTGGCACGTGGTGTTTCAGAGGGGATGCTTTCTGCCCTCCAGACGTGGGGTTTGGTGCTGGGGAGGGGGGTGGGAAGTCCCCACACAGCTCTGCTTTTCCATCTCAGCACACATCTCATTGTGCACCCTAAAACTTTCCTGTGGGCTATTAAAGAGCACTTCAGGAATACACAGCACATAAAATTCTTCCAGTTATTTATTTCTTTTTAATAACTCATTAGGGAGAATGAGTAATTCCTGGCAGGCCCACTGACAGGCTGAGCCGGGAGCCTCTGCAGGGAGCGTACCTGGAGCCAGCTGGAGCCCCTGTTCATGCAGAGACACGGTTTTGCCTCCAGCGAAATTCACGCCAGCCTGACTTTACTGCTCCCCCTTGCAAGGTGCATTCCTGACCTTCTCAGTCTGTGTCCTACAGGATGAGCTTCCCTGAATAGCACAGAAGTCCTGGATCCTCAGAGGGGGAAGTTTTGAGCCAACACTTCACATCACACTCTCTTTTGCCTTTTTGTCTGACTGTGTCCAGTCTGCCTGGAAAAAAACCCTTAACTGTTTAGTGACTCTATGGGGGGAGTATTAGGGCTCATCCCTCTGGGTTTTTGTTTAACAAAGAGGTGCGGGGCACTGGACCTTGTGTCGGGTGCCATCTCTTTATCCCATCCCACACTAGGGCCCCTCTGGGTTTTTACAAACCAACAGGTACCCGAGCACCAAACCTCCACAGTGCTGGCCAGGGCTCCTGGGGATGCAGCTTAGCCTTGGTGGGGTTTTCTGGGGCTCCTGGTCTCTTCCAGCTGAAGTAAGAGTCTGCTTGGCTTCTTTCATCCCAGCATCCTCCCTCCCTTCCCACCTCTCCTCCCTTCCGACGTACACTGCGACGGGGCTTGGTGTCCTTTGCCAGAGCAATGATTTCAGGTGTGAATCCTCCTTTTTTGGATGGGCATCATTCTGGCAAGCACCATTGCCCGTTGGGTGTATCCTGACTATACCACACCCTAAGCGCCTTTCTGCAGTGCCAATGGACAGAATCAGTGGGGTGCGCAGGGGCATCCCGAATCGGGTCTGTGCCGCAAGACCGAGGGAGAGCTCAGGCGCTGTGCTGCAAGCAATGGTAAACCTCTTCTCTCTCCTCCTGAGGATGGGCCCGTGTCAAAGCGGGCAGCTCTCGCTCAACCCCCCAGCATTCAAAATGATACAGCATAAATCCCCAAAACTTCTGCTTCTGTTGTGTGTTGCCACAGGAACAGCCACCCAGGGCAGTCGTTATCAGGTTCTGCCACCTGGATCCACTCGGCGCTAGTGGGGCGTCCATCGACACGTGCCCATTAGCTGCACTGGAAAGTCAAGGTCCCTTGTGCCCCTTCTGAGTCCTGGACTGTTTCATCAAAACATCACTAGAAAGAGCTACACACAGGGAGTTTTAAGCAATAGTGTATAAATCAAGAGAGATGAGTAGGGTCAATTTTTGTCCCAAAATTGCTCATCAGATATCTGTCCTTCCCTAATATCTGCCCAGTATGCAATTCCAGAAGCAAAAATTAAGCAGTGGTTTGGGTTTTATTTGATCCCTTTCTGGGACCGTGTTTGGAGCCAGAGGCAGTCTGTCTTCCTGGTAGGAGGTTAATTAGTCTGTGGTATAAATATGTGCATGCATCATTTTGTGGAAGGTGATGTTGCATTGTGGTACGAAATTCAGTGGATCTGTAGGTGTGGTGTTGGAGATGGGAATCCATTTTTTCAGAGGGGTATCCGTGCACTGCAGTCCTTCACCCTTCTTGCTGAAGCCCTCTGTTTTGCTCCAGGGTGATGCTTCCAAGTCTGATTCCGAGGGGGATCTCTTCCCCCGCAGCCTGGAAGAGGAGGGAGGACTTAAGAAAAACTTGTCGAATCCAGCCTGTGAGTAACAAAGCCGGGAGGATGGGCTTTTCCACAGAAACCTTGCTTTCCTGTGAAAACAATGTGTCCTGAAGGGAACAGCCCTCCTAGAGAAAGTGGTGTAGTCCAAGCTGTGGCATGCTCAACTGAGCCCAGCAAACTTGTGACATGGGGTTGGATTGTGGGCTGCAGATGGAGCCATGATGGCATTCGGATCATAATCTCCTTGCCAAGCCTGACGTCTGGGCATTTGGGGTTTCTCTGCAGGGGCACAAGTGGAAGAGCCATGGAGAAGAAGGAAGTACTTAGTAAGCATGGTGGTGTTGGGTTGACGGTTGGACTAGATGATCTCAGAGGTCTTTTCCAACCTTAATGATTTTATGATTCTATGGATGGAGGGAGCCCAGCATGGGCAAGATGTTCCCAGATTTGGAGGTGGTGGGTGTTGGAGGGTTGAGGGACAGCAGATGACAGTCTGTGTCTGCTCTCCTCTCCTATTGGCACCTGATCCCATTCCTGATTTATAGCTTTTTTCTCCCCTGCTAGGCTGAAGGATGGGCTCTCAGCTCTCCAGAAGGGCTTTTTGGCCCCCGTCTTCCTCATGCTTCGAGGAGAGCTGTCCCTGTGCACCTGCTTTGCCTGTCTGAGAGCAGGTGTAGATGTGCCCTTCAAGGTGTGACACCCAAAACCCACTTGTGTCTTCTAGTGATGGCCCTGAGCGACCACCCGGAGCTGAAGAAGAGCCTGACCCCGCCACTGATCATACACACTGCTGCCACACCGATGCCCATGCCCAAAAGCGCCATGTTTGGAGATGCAGCACAGGGCTACGAGTCCCGCCGGGCCAGTGGCATCTCCATGGACCCTGCCGCCTATGAACTCAAGTCCCCGGTACTCGTGGCGCCGCCTCCTGCAGATGCTCAGCGGGTGTCCGTTGGGCTTGCGGGGCTGTCTGTCCATCCATCCACCCCAGCTGGCGGTGCAGCAGCAGCCCAGCGCGGGGCAGGTGGCACAGGGCTGATGCTCTCCCTGTCCTTCCCACAGCCCAGCGCCCGCAGCTCCCCGCACAGCCCCTGGAGTGCCAGCAGCAGCTGGAACAGCCGCCGATCCAGCTGGAACAGCATTGGTCGGGCCCCCAGCCTCAAGCGTCGGGGTCAGAGCAGTGAGCGCAGATCCCTCCTCTCTGGAGAGGGGAAGGAGAGCTCAGAAGAAGGGGAGAGCTCGGATGAGGAGCGCTCCAGCCGGGCTGGCAGCTTCAATGGCTCTTTGCCTCATCGGATGGAGTCACTGGAAACAAAAGGCTCCTTCGACCTTCAGGATACCCTGCAGGTACCTTCCCTGTACCGGACCAGCAGCATGCACAGCAGTCGGACCTCTGCCTCCGAGCACCAGGACTGCAATGGGAAGACCTCTCCAGGTCTGCTGCTGCACCAGCTGCACCAGCTGCACCTGGATGACCCCCGACAGGACTGCGATGACTGCGATGATGAAGGCAACATGGTAAGGAAATGCCAAACACTCATTTTGGGCTTTTCTCCTTGTCAAAGTGATGCATGTACCTCTCTCAGCAGTGCACGGGTGGGTGTGAAGCAATGTCCCACTGCAGGGATTGGGTCTCACCAGAAGGTCTCTGCGCCGTGGATGCCACCAGAAATGGGGTGGGCATCTTATTACGTATTTTGATGCGGTATCAGACAGTTTATGATGGAGAGATCAGGGCAAAACTCCCCTGGTTCCGCTAAAAGTTGCAGAGTGAAGGCAATATCTTGGAAATATATGCTTTTCTGGTTTTCTTTTTTTCTTTCGTTTTAAAAAAAACCAAGCAACTTTCCCCGGTCTCCAACCTTTATTCAGCTTTCTGCCCCCATGCACAGCAGCAGACAATTTCTGCTGACATCAACAGGCAAGGAAAGGGCAGGGTTTGTCTCCCCATTCCCATGGCAGAGTTAGTCCCGTAGAGACGGCGGTAATTTCAAAGACTTTGCATTCATTTCAATACAAAGAGGCATTAGTCCAATAAGTGTGTCTGTCTTACAGGCCTGAAAAGTGCCATTTAGGCAACGTTAGCTAAAAAGGCTGCAAGCGCAGGGAAGGGACGAGGGACCCTGGCTCTTTTTCCATGTGGATGTTTGTGTCTTAAGGGAATAAAAGGAATTTGGCTGCTTTTCTAAGGTTTTTTTGCATGGCTGGCAGACAAGGGCTTGAGCCTGGTGGCAGGATGCCTGTGGGGACTGTCCCGTCGGGATGTTCCCAGGACAGTTTTGGGGCGGGTGTGTGTGTGTGTGTGTTAGGGTGTTTTCTGCTCTTTCCAGGTTACCTCTTTGTTTTACTTTACCTTGTTCTCAGGATTCAAAATGCAGTGATCTGATGTGTCATCCCCAGGGGGTAACTCTTTCTGTTGGCGAAGCGGATGGGTTTTGGATAGAGCCATGTGATGGTAACGAGGACAGTACTGAGAACATGAAAACTGCATCTTGTGGACATGATTTTACTGTACTTCACTAAGTTCGTTGAATGAAAATGGAATGTGGAGCATGTGAAGGGATGCAAAAGGCAGCGGTGACTCTAGAGAAGGAACAGGAAGAGAAAGAGAGTTAGTGCTGGCAGAATGGAGTCACTCAGCTGCAAATTGCCTTTAAAAAAAGCCATTATCCCATTACATCTCTAGCATGGATCCTGAGCCTAGGATTCTAGTGATTACCTTCACCTGGTTTTTAACCTCCATAAAATAAATCGAATTTTTAAGAAAAGGAGTAGTAATTATTTTTGGAAAAAGTACTATTAAAAGTAATCAAGAGACTATGCTCTTTATTGCAAGCTAGGGATTTTTTCTCATGCTCCAACATCTGCTGCTTTTTCCAGCTCACCTGGTCCGAACATCCCACAGGTTCCTCCCTTTCGCCCTGCAAGATCAGAAGCCAGCGGCCCCTCTTGCGCTGGACATCGTATGATGGGACATGTCCCTTCTCTCCCGCCCCACACAGCCCTGCAGCCCCAGCCAGTGCTGATGATGTAGGCTGTTGAATAAGATCCATGTTTTTAATCTTTATTATGGCAGCCACTTTTAGTGTAAACCAAATATCATCTTCTGTGTGCCAAGATCTGGCCATGTAGGGTTAGACCAAAGGTCCCTCAGTTCTCTCCCATGGAGTGGTCAGAAACAAATGCCTAGGGAAAGAATAGGCAAAATAGAGTAAATAAATTGTGTCCCAGCCATGGTATAGCCACAGCTGGGACATCCACAGCTGGCTGCTGCCTTTCCCCATGTTCTGAAATATATCTTCACTGCAAATCACTAAACCAGACAGATTGGAAAATATTGCTTAGATTAGTGAAATGGGCCCCGAGGTTGTGGAGCTTCCTTTTGTGATTCCCTCCTGACATTTGGGGGGATGCTTTGCCCCTAAATTAGCCTTGACAAAGTCAGAATAAAGTAATTATTTTTTAAATGGAAAAAATAAAATTAAAAACTCCCCCACCAACAAAAGAAGAAAAGAACTCAACTGTTATTCAGATCAAAGTAATCCTAAATATGCCCTTCTGTAATAAAGCTTCACATCTCTCCTTGCTGGCTGGTTTTGATTGCCTCTGCGCAGAAATAAAAGGAAGTGCAAAGGCTTCTTTTGGATCTCCCAGGCTCCCATTATATTAGTGCTGCTCCGCTGCCTTCAATGAGTTTATTCTGAATTTACATCCCTCAGAGGGTCCAGAATCGGGCCCCTGATAGCTCTTCTTCCCAGAAATATAAAATCAGGGGACTGAAATCTGTTCTTCATTGCATGAATGCAGACAAGGAGAAACTTCACAGAGAGAGTGATCTGCTGCCTGGTTGGGTTCACGTGGCTGTGACTGAGATCAGGGGTCTGTGCGAGGTCTTTGTTGTTCACATCTGCTGGATTTTGGATGCTTTTGGATGCTTTTCTACCCAAATTGCTGAGTGCTCAGAGCAGAAAGCGAGGGAAATACTGAATCTGCAACCAAATGTGTCCCCTCCTCCCAAAATCCTCATTACACGTTGCAACTGCAGCTCCTTTCCCCGTTGCCTATTGCAGTTTTTTATTGTGGCGTGCAGTCCAGCTACTCCCCAAACCCGCTCAGCCTGCCCCCGCTGCATATTTAACTTAAATAATCAGGTCCCAAGCACATCTATGCAGCTTCCAGCTTGCCTGGAGGTCTGTTGCTGCTTGTAGAGCATTTTTCAGCTGTTTCCCCCCCATCCTTATAATAAATCTTTTATAAATCTAAGCTTCTCCCTGACTCCGAGGAGTGGATCAGTCATCTTTTAAAGCCAACTGCCTTTCATCCTACCCTCAGAACTACATTAATATCTGAAAGTCCTAAAAAAAAAAAAAAAAGCAGCTATTTATCAGCAGCTATGGGCTTGGAGGGCCCTGTTAGCACACTGCCGGGTGAAGGCAGCGCTGCTGCCTGTTAGCGAGCGGCATCAGACCATGTCCTGGCCCCTGCCTGCATCCCGGCGGGGGGAGTTTGGGTGGTCTTAGCTAGGGACGTTTTGTCTAAGCCACTGGCAACCGAATTAAAAAGCAGTTTTCTTCTCTCCCCGCATTTTTATTCATCCTGTCCAGGTGTGTTTTATGAACAAATAGATATGATTTAAACCACATAATTGATATATCGCTTTGAACATAATGCAGGCTTAAGCAGCAATCAGCCTGATTGTAAGCAGTTGATGCGTGTCTGGACCTCGCGGAGAAAGCATTTGATGGGACTTAGGCTGGAAATGTTTGGGTTTTATTTCACAAATATCTTACATTTGGCTCAGATTAACTGAACTGTGTGCCGTTCCACTGGTGGAAATCTGGAGTAATTCTTTTGACTTTAGATTTCTGCGGATGTACTTGGCCCTGTACAGAGCAGCCAGGCTGCAGCCCCAGCTGAGCCAGCCCCGGCCGAGCCCTGGTGCTCACCCTTGCTCTAACACGCTGAAAAGAGAGACATGATGGAAGATCACTTTTTGCCTTTGTTATCTGATTTAGCCCATGAACTGCAAGCTGCAACAATTAGCCAAACCCCAAAATATCTTTGGCATTAAAATTGGACAAAAGGAATATAAAGAAGCATTCTGTGCTGCTGACGCATTACCATTCACTACAAATCCCCATGATAAATACCAGAACTGCTTTGAATAATAGATACTTCTGGAAACCTTCCAGCTCGCAAAATGAACTGGACCGAGTCGCAGCTATTACTCCATGTCCAGAGGCTGGAGTAGCAATCTCTGCTCTTGCTGCAACTTTGAGCAGACACCTGATTTTTATCCATTTATTTACCTTTGTCAAATCCATGGATAATTAAACTAACTAGACTGCTCAAAGGGATAACACAACCCCAAGGATGCATGCTCTATTAAATACAGTTTAGAGAGAAGGGAGCAGTTCTGACTCCTTGCCTGGAGTTGGAAAAGGGATGTGAAAACAGTCAAGATGTGGCCAAAACCTACTGGTGTGCCATGACGTGGTCTGTGTTCATGTAGAAGGGAAGGACGGATGGCTGAAGGAGAAGGGTAGAAAGATCTAGCTTGGTTTTTTTGTTATTCAGAATTTTCTTGTTATTTTCACTAGTTGGTTTTCATTTCATGAAGGGTTCAGGTTGTCACCAAGTGCTTTCATTAAAACTGACACTACACTAGCTATTACCCATCGCTAATGAGACCCCTGGCTGAGTGCGTATAGGAACAGAAAGCACTTCCTCCATTCCACTCAATTACCCTAACAAATCCCATTTTTACAGTCCAGAGTACCACCAATTGCTAACAATTTGGCTCCAAACTGAATCCCCCTCCCTGCTTCTAGTGTGAAATAAATAAAAGTGCCTCAGCCCTGGGGTCTGGGCACTCCTGGGGTGCGAGCGGCGATTCCTTCGCTGTTCTTCGCACCCCTCTGTGTGCTCGTGGCTCTGACTATCTGCAGAAGAAAGCTTCAAAGAGCCCTTGCAGCCACACTCCTGTGTGTATGCCCATCCAAGACCAGGTGGTAGCAGAGAAATAAGGGTAATAAAAATTAATCCTTACTCTTTCATTTATCTGTAAATGCAAAAGCACTGTGGTGACATTGCACACACCGGTCTGTGGATTTATCTTCCAGTGCTTCGATTTGGAAGGGCTGGGAAAGCCCCAGCGTGGTGAGTGAGATGTTTGCCTGGCTTCTGCTGGTTGTCTGTGCACAAGATGCTAGCACTGCAATGTCAATTGGATTAAAGATCCTGACGTCCCCTTGGAGACCTGTGGATGAGAAGGCGACAAGACCTAATCCAGAGGCTGTTGCATCCGAGATGAGGCTTCCCCTCAGCATCCAATTTTTCATGTCTCTAGTTGACCTGTTGGCCAAGGCTTTTACAATCTGCCCTCCTGGCCTTAAACGACCTTGCAGATGGTCTAAAACATAGTATGCGTGGCTGAGGATGTGCTGTAGTTTCAAGTAGGAATTAATTTGCTGGAGTCAGATGGCCCGTGTGCATGCAGAAGGTCAGGCTGGCCACGATGATCCCTTCTGGCTTTATAATTTTTGAATGAGAGGCAGATGCTTGCTGTTGCATTCCTGAACCAAAACTCGGGTGCCCAAATGATTTCTTCAGCTTTCCAGTGGTGCATGGACACAGGGCTTGGCCCAGCAAGCAGCAGGAATCCCTCCCTTTGCTCCCTTTATAACCTCTGACACAAGCATTGTATATTCTTAAATAAAAACCCCAAACCACAAAAAAACCCCAACAAACATACCCAATAAACCTTAGAAGATTCAGGCAAGCATCCGATGAGTATCCGGAGGGACTGAGGCTGATCAGAGCAGGTTACCAGTCTTCTGGGACAAGGATTTTATTTACTATGTTTGTTCTCTTGGCTAAAGGTGTGCCAGATGCAGTTACCATGCGGAGGAAGAAGCAAGACCAAAGCCTGTGAGCTCACAGGGCCAGCACAGCCCTCACCTGGCTGCCAGAGCTCCCTCTCCTGCCCAGCGGGGTCTTTTTGGGGAGATCATTTTATTTCAGTATTTGGAGATGTGTTCAGTGAAAAATTGCCCCGAGGCCTTCTCTTGGAAGTTTTGGGGGTTTATTTTTTTAACAGTTCTCTCTGTGTTTTCCTCCCGGTCCGCTGTACATTTTCCTCCTAGAGCAAAAGGGACCGCATGAAGGCATGGGTACGGGCACGTCTCCCCACCTGCTGCAGAGAGAGAGACTCCTGGTCCATCTACATCTTCGCCCCTCACTCAAGGTAAGGCAGCTGCACTCGAGCAGCAGCATGCTGGTCCCAGATGCCCTCATTACGATGGTTGCTCTGCCTGTCTATCCCAGATAGGTCTCTATGTGTTGGTCCACAAAACTCCCGGTCCTTGCCCCAGCACTCTGTCAGGGTCACACGGCAAATGGCCAGCAGTTGCAGAAAGCTGCTCCAGGGCAGGCATGGCCCTGGCATAGGAGCGTCCAGAAGAGACCCATAACCCAGGGCATGGCTACAGCTTTGTCAAGTTCATTGTTTGCTTCATCAGTGGTGCCAGTGCTCTCCCAAGTTTTTCACTCAATGGAGTGCAGTAAGTTTGAAGCAGGGGGAAAAGTGCTGCATTAAGCAGAGAAATCTGAATTTGCCCCCAGTGCATGCTTACAAGACAGCAAAGGACAGTCCTTGACCTCCTAAACCTGACTTTCAACCTGGACTTCTCTGTCCTCTCCCTTCTCTTCTTTGCTCTCCCATCAATGCCCAGAAAACACCCTCTCCTTGCCTGCAGGACCCCAGCTCTGCCCTTCCCAAAGGCCAGCCATGCCGGGACGGTCTGGGCTCTGTGGTCTCCTACGTGTTCCTCTGAACACTAACCCAAGCTTCATGAGGGTTTCCCATGTTTGAGCTGGTGGGCCCTGGACAGCATTTGAGTTCATTCATACAAAGATTAGAGAGATTTTCAGAAACAGACTTTGGGAAATGTAATACGGTATTATAAATCCTGGGTCAGTGTACAGCCATCTGTCACAATAAATAGCTTCTGTCCCTTTGTTCCATGTGCACTCAACCCTTACGGGCTTGCTGGGAGTATTTCTTCCTTTATTAAAGCTAAACCCGAGAACTGCGGACCAGATAGGGGGGTCAGATCCAAACCTGGCTGCATGTCCAAGTTGTGGAAGCAGCTACTCCATTTCCAGTGAGCCAAAGTCCTCTATGAACATCACCACGGCTTGAAATTTGTGGCCCAGTTCTGTAGCTTGGATCCTTTTCTATTCATACCCCAATCTGCCTGCAGCGTGCAGCTCTGCCAGGGAGGGGATTGGGAGATTGCAGCTCATCTGCTTTGCAAACAGAGCACTTGATTCCCCTGCCATGCATTGAGCTGCTCCCCAACCAGTCAAGCATTAATAGCTAGTCTGTGTCTCCTCTTTTGTCTTCTTTCTCGGCAGATTTCGTCTGATGTGCAATAAAATCATCACACACAAGATGTTTGATCATATCGTCTTGGTGATCATTTTCCTGAACTGCATTACCATTGCCATGGAACGACCCAAAATCGAGCCTCACAGTGCTGTGAGTTTTCGAGGTTAACCTTTTCCTGTGCTCCTCAGGGAGCCAACACCCGTGGCTTGGACCCCACTGCTGTGCACTTGGTCTTGCTTTTTCTCTCTTTTTTTAAATGGGAAGCTGCCAACACCCCATGCGTATCCTTTGAATTAGGTACAGCAACTCTCCTGGTCCCTACCTCGTGTCTTTTCAAAGCACAAGAGCAGAGCTTATGGCCTGCAATATATCGAATATCCCATTTCTGCAAGTACTATCAAGGTTTTAACAGATGACATAAGCATGACATCTGTCTCGCTTTCCTTCCCTGATAAACCTTCAAACACTTTTTCTCTCTCAACACAATGTTCGTTTCTTCCATCTGTTCGCCACGGGCACGTATGTGTGGTGCGAAGGGAATGGGGGAAACTGTTCATTTCATACTCGCCTCTCCCCTTTGTGTATCAGCTTTGTTGTGACACAAGAAAAACTGAATTGATACATGCACAGTAATGCCATTTCCTCGAACCATTTTGTTTTAATAGACTACGTAAGGATTTCTCAAACCAGACCTTCGCAGCGCTGACATCCTTCAGAGGGGCAGAATCATCCTATTGCTCTTATTTTAGCATAGATTGTTGCTGAGAGATATGCTGGGCTCTTGCTGATGTATTGCAAAAGACTGCTCATATCGCAATCTTATAGAATCTTGTTTTGTTGATGTAGGCGTGTCAGGCTGTTCATTTTTGTGGATCTTCAATGTAAGACCTTAAAACTGGAGTTTTGGCTGCTCTGTGCCTATTTTAAGCTTTCCCTAGTAGTCCTGCTTACTGTAATACTTTGCCCAGCAGTCCCTCCCCTAAATCCATTTTTTTTTTTCTTTGAGTTATCATGCAGTCATGGTGCACCGACTTGCAGCTGCAAGAGAGCAGGACTCCCTGCCAGCAGGTCTAGCAGAAAGAAATCACCCTGCTGTTCCCCAAATGGGGCACCCTAAGAAAATCCCTTGAAATCTCAAATGTTTCTTTGAAGCCCCTTGCTGTTTCCTCTGAGAGTCACCATCCACCAAGGCTGGCTCCAAAAGAAACTGTAGTTACACAGAGATGAAGGGAATGGGGTGACATGCATGAGTCAGAAGAGTCCACAGTGAAGAGCTGTAGCACAAAAACCCAGTAGTTCGTATATGAAAGGAGGAGGATGAGCTGTGGTGTCCCCAGGCATTGGAAGAATGCAGAGAGGAAAGGAGCCAGGGACTGATGTGAGGTTCACCAGCATCAGGTTATAGCCAAGGGAACGAAAATGGGCCACCCAGGGCTGGAGCTGAGCTGAACCATGGTCTGGGAGCAGCAGGGAGGAGAAGGGGGATGCTGAGCGGTGGGACAGGGAGCAGAGGAGCCAGGAGGAGTGTGTGGGCCCTGCCTGAGCTGATGGAGCTCTCATCTGGAAACCAAGAGGGTTAGTTTAGCTTGAGTTGTTTAAAATAATTGTACTTCTTTTCCCCAAGCTGTGGATTTTCTAGCTGCTTCAAGCGAGTTCTCTTTCTCTGTCCCAGTTTCAGCTGGCTTATCGGAACAGGGGATGCTGTTACTAGCCAACATGTGCTCCCCATCACAGAGTGCACAACATGGGCCGGGGAGATTATCCTTCAAAATAGCCACATGCTTGCCGGAGAGGAATGTAATATCCTCAGTCTCTCCTCCGTGCTATTGCTGTTTTATCTCCAGCTCCACAAGCATGTCCCTTACTCTCTTCCTCCTGCATACTGCTTACCCCTCTACAGAAGTCTTTTGTGTGGCAGTCAGCTAACGGCCAGAGATGTTTCCTATCACAGCTCAGGCAATCACAGTGCAGGTCTAGGACCTAATTAATTATGGACCCAGTATGGAAACAAGCTACTCTGTGGTTCCTGAGTCACTTTCAGTAAATCATGATCTGGCAAGTGAGAGAGTTGCCAAGGTGTTTTGTCTTGTATAAATTGCATCTCATTTTGAGTAAGAGATCTGCATCTCTTCCAGGACTGCTCTGTAGGGAGAGGCAGAAATAAATCCAAAATTGTTATTAGCAGAACTGGGGCTGATTCTATTGTATGCGCACATGCATACATGCATATACATCATCTTTCCTCCAGCCTCTGCCTTCTGCTGTCCATTTCTCAGTACAGACAATCAGAGATTGTCCGGGGATTAGGGAATAGTGTCATTTATTTAATGATCATCATTAAAAAGAAAGGTTTCTGCTAACTACAGATAGGAAACCAGTCCATGGTCTCATCTGTAATCACTAGCTGCTATTGCAGAGCGGTGGCAGTGAGGACTGCATGGTCCGACGGATAGCACAGAGGACTGGGAGATGAGACTATTGGGCTTCACGCCCACGTCTAGCCTGTGGCTTTGGGCAAGTGAATCAACCTTTTGGGGGCAGGTCTCAGCTGGCGTAAAGCCCCAGAGCTTTGCTGGCTTCAGTGGAGCTGTGACAATTCATGCCAGCTGTGCTTTGGTGTCCTGTGGGCCCTGCTTGCCTTGCAGCACAGCCACGCTAATATTGACTTAATTTCTAGGAGAATTGGGAGCTCAGTGATATTTGCACTGTGTGGTGATGTCCGCAGGTGAGGGGCAGGTAGAGATTTGTCAAGCATGCTCCAAGGAGGGGAGATCTCCCTGCTTCTGTTGGGAGGGGCGTTTCGGGGGGGCAGATGGGGGGG
>VZTL01054493.1:199525-212445 GCA_013400535.1 Scopus umbretta
GGGCAGATGGGAGGGATTTGGGGGCAGATGGGGGGGATTTGGGGGCAGGTGCTGGTGGCTGCCCCTGTCCATGGTGCTGACGCAGACCTGGGCACTGGCAGCGCTGAACCGTGCGGAGCGTTACTGTCTAAATATTTGGATTTTCTCCTCTTTGCGAGCAAACAATCCAAGACTTGTTTCAGCACAGAAGCTGGAGAACAGTTAGCCACGACCCAAATATGCACAGGGAGATGTACAGCTGTGAAGAGCAGGCTATAAAACATTGTCTCTTTTTTTTTTTTAATAGGAACGGATTTTCCTAACGCTCTCCAACTACATCTTTACAGTTATCTTCCTGACTGAGATGACAGTTAAGGTAAATGTAACTGGAGGATAAGCGTGCCTGTATTATATTAGTGATATTTTATTACAGCGGACTCGCAAAACCACTAGGTCTACCAGCTACGAGCGAGGTGTGTATTTTCCTCTTCTGAATCATATTCAAATACCCACCACATGCCTTATTCTTAGCACATTTTACATCAGAACAATTTCACTGAAGTTGCTGTTGATTTACACCATTATATGAGCAATGGGATGCTTCAATTCAGCAATCCTTTCCTATTCAGCAAAGCTCTTGAACACATGCTTAACTTCAACCATGCATGTAAGTCCCATTGTCTTCAACAACCAATTGTCCTCAACAACCTAAGCAGCTATGTGCTTTCCTGAGGAGGGAGAGACTTAAGCGCACTGAAACATTTTGCTGGGTTTCAGGCAGGAGGCTCAGAAACCCATTGCTGTAAATCTCTCTTGTGTAATTCATAATCATCTTGCAGAACAATCGGTCTTTCTTTGGAAAGTTTCTCTAGTTTCTTTATTTGCAAAGCTTGTAAATGATTACTTTGGGTCAGCCACTCTGAACCTTTACTCCAGCATTCTGTAGGAATAAAATATGCTCAACCTTTTTATGCCAGAGCTAAACATGTTAGGAACAGTTTTGTGCAGCTAGGTTTAGCTGCATTAAAAATATATCAGCTGTAAGGGACAATCTGCGATGTTTCTGCAGAGGTATTTTTACAATTCATGCAATATAATATTTTGTTGATTTGTCTAATTAGGCTTCTGTATTGGGAAGCAAATGGACTCACAGACTTGTATCTGTAAATAATGCACTCTCAGCAGGTTGCTAACTGGAAGAAACACATTGGATGTGATAGTCATAACTTGTTGCAACTTGGTGTCCGGGCAGGTGGTGGCACTAGGCTTGTGTTTTGGGGAGAAAGCCTACTTGAAAAGCAGCTGGAACGTGCTGGATGGGGTGCTGGTTCTCATCTCCGTCATTGACATCCTGGTCTCGATGGTGTCAGACAGCGGCACAAAAATCCTGGGGATGCTACGGGTTTTGAGACTGCTGAGGACGCTGCGGCCCTTAAGGTAAGCAGAAGATGAGGAAGACCTAAGAGTGTAGGATGTGTGTGCCAAAGGGGGAGCTGAGCCTCTCCCGCAAGCAGCAGCTTTCATGCAAGGGAAGAAGGGACAGGAGAGACAAGGGCATGTTGTCTGTCACCAGCATTGTGCCCAGCCTCCTGCTGCTCCGCAGACAATGAACATCCGCAGGTCCTGCAGAGCCGCAAGGAACTCCGGGTGCTTGCTGTGTTTTGGGACCAGCCCCAAGTGCAGTAGTAAACTGATCAATGCCTCTTTTGCTCATTAAAACACACATCCCCTGCTATTTGTGTTCTCATTTGCTCTGTGTAAAGTGCAGCTTAACAGCTTCTTCTCCCCCTTTCCTTCAGGCAGTCAGTGGCTTTTGTAACAAAGAAGGAAATTAGTAGCAGGTGGCAGATCATTTTTAAGGAACCAGAGACTAAACTGTTGCTTAACCTAGAATGCAAAAAGGCTTTTTTTTTTTCCCTCAGTTCCCTATTAATTTTAGAAAGACATCTATTTTGAAAATTGCCCAGACAAGATGAAAACAATTGTCCTACTAACTTGGTCCCCCATCTCTGACAGCAGGCAGTATCCCATTCTCCAGGGGCAGACATCCCTCTGACAAGAACCTGCCCAAGGACCAGCCTCTTCCAAACAGGCGTCTGTTTTGTCCTGTACCCCAAGGCATGAAGGTTTCTCTCCATGCTAAATGCAGTCCCTCTTTAATACCATTGTTGCTGCTCTTGTTATGCAGCAGCTAATAAACCTTCCTGCTCAAAGCATCTTTGTGTGCCTGTCATATCTTACTGCTGCTGCCTTCAGAAAAGGTTTGCTTTGAGTCAGGATTTTCTCTTTCAGGACAGAAAAATAGGACCCTGCTTCTGACAGAAGATGTTGTTTTACTACCCTTGTGTGAATAATAAGTCTAAATAATAATGGCTGTGCCTATATGTATATCTTTCAAATATTTGCAGCAGCTATGAAAGACATTCTGTTACATTGGGCTATGTGTATGTTGTACCTGGTGAGTTTTAGAATGTGAGCTGCTTTAATCATTTTTATCTGGACAGATAGCACCATTGGTGTGGTTCAGCTCCTTGACCATACGACTAGACTGTCTTCCTATGTGACTCCAATTCAGAATTTTTTTCTCTTCGTGCATCCCCCAGCATCTCCATGTCACCTGTAATTTCTGGGGACAGTTTCTGCCAGATTGCTGTTTTGGTAGATCTGCTCTTCTCTTCTGTTTTGGCTGATTTTTGATCCATGTTTAGAAAACCTACAAAATAATCTGGATAGCTCTGGGTAAAAGATGGACTGATTTCCCATCTCTGAATTGTTGAATGCAGATTTCTCTTTTGAGGTGGTGTGATTAAATTGGATCTAGAGGAAGAGTCTTGGGTTGTGCTGAGCCCTGCTAGTGTCACCTGTCTGACCTAGTAAAAGCCCTGTATGCTTCTTTGTAGATCTCTAGGTCTGCCTGGTCAGGACCTGGGTCTTTGTTTACTAGAGCCTTTCTCTGCAGTCACCTATGCGCATAAGTAGTCTGCAGTTATGGGGAGCAATCCACTGAGTAACTGCAGGCTGGAGGAAGACCTGCCATCTGGAGCATGTGCAGGATTAGGCTCTTCTGTTGCTATTCCATTCCTGTTGGCATTTGATGTTTTCTCAAGAGAGTGTATGAATGTTTTCAGCTAACATACTGCTTTCTACTACAAAGGAAATGTAAAAAGTCAGCAACTAAGCCCATTCCCTAAATATGTTCATAATCAGCTCTATTCCCCTGTAATTAGATTTGTAGGAAATGAAAAAGCAGCCATCAAACTGGGGGCTTTTCAGTAAGTCATAAATCTCCGCATGTGGAAACCCATCTGCCTCTGCGATGCACATCTGGGCTGCCCTGAGCACGCCTCTGCCCGCAGCTGCCCGCTCTGCTTTTGCTGCGGCCTGCGCTGCGTGGCTCAGAGGTCTTCCTGGGATGTTCAGCTAGACCAACACGGGATGACAGCTGGGACAGGTGACCTGAGGTCTTTGTGCACTGTGGCTACGGTCCCTGTGTCCAGGTGAAGTCCCCAGTGGAGACTGAGCCAGTTTTTCCTTTCCAGGAAGGTGTCGGGCAGAGACCAAAGTGAATGCTCCATCCCCACCACAGAGGAGCTAACTCAGCTCCTTCTGTCCTCCCTTTCCGTGGGCACACGGGGACAGGTCTGCAGGGAGGGCACCCTCAGTGAGAAGCCAAGTCATGGCTGTGCGTGTCACACTCAACTCGAGGGTAGGGACGGCCCTCATCATCTCTGCATTGGCTTTCCTGGTTGATGGTCTGAAGGGGTTCTTCTGGCAAAAGACCCCTCTCATTCTGTCTCTGATTTTCTCCTGTGAAAACAACGCCGTTGCTTTACGCAGCACACAAAACCATGCATGCTTGTGCCTTTTGCACAGGCACTAAAAAAAACTGGCCTGCGTGCCAATCATGGGCTTTTGATTGCATGATTGATTATCAGCCTCTAAATTGAATCCATGAGGATTTGAGACCAGCTTTATGACCAGAATTCCAAAAATATATTCACAAAGGAGTGACATTTAAAGATATTTCCATGACTCTCTGATGTTTCAGCCAGTAGAGGGATTGCTTATACAATAACATTCCTTCCTAATGCATTCAACCTGCTGTTGTTGGGATCAAGTGTTGTAGCTTAAGATACAAGAGAAATCAAAATTGAAAATGTATTCAGAATTAATGTGGATGGACTTCAGTGCTGTTTTACTTTCTACAGAGCCTGGGCTTTGACTTCCAGAGCAGATGGATAAATTATTCACTTTTCATACCATTGCAGTATGAAATAGTCATTTCATAGACTCTCTTTATCTGTCAAATTATCACCTTTGCTAATTTTTTTTTAGTCTGTGGAGGAAGGTCTTCATTAACGTTGATCTGCTACTTCATCTAAGTGCTACTTCTGAGAGTTCTGATCAGACTAGCAGGCTTAACATTAGTAAATGTGATCTGGCTGGGGTGAAGCTGGCAGTGCGTTTCGAGTGTCTTGTCCCAGGGGTTTAACAGCATTGGGAATGCCGAAACCAGCAGAACCAGGAGGAACTTGAGGGATTAACATTTCTTCAGGGCAGAAAACAAAAAAGGTCTCATTTCAATTTCCCTGTTTGTCATATGCCTAATGCGGACTGGAATTGTCCTGAATGCAACCTCGGCGGGTCTACGGCTCTGGCAGGCCGTAGAGGGCTCCAAATCAGCTGCATCGTTCAGTGGTAAATTGCAGAAGTGGTGGGTCAGATAATATGACTTTACAAGCCTGATATCAGCAGGACCTTGGGCAATATTGATGAGGTGCGGGGATGCTGTATGCTGACATATTGGGGATGACACTAATAATCTGGAAATGCTCAGGATTTCATTGGCACTTATTACAGAGTTATCAGACTCTCAGGAGAGCAGCAGGAGTCTTTGCACAGACTTGCCTTGGCATTGGATCAGGCCCTTAGTTTGAGGCAGCTCCAAGGTCTGAAGGTTTTCATTAGTAAGAACTATTATTTTTCAAAATCTTTTCAAAGTCTTCTCTCCCTGTAGGGCTGGAAACAGCACTGGCGTGGAGCTAAACTGGTGGCAGCTTTTACCCTCATGCATTCTCATTTGAGGAATTCCCTGGTTGATCAAAACTCTGAAAGCAGCCAAATGCTACAGTTTCTCAGACCTTTTTTGCCTCAACACACATGACTTTGTGAAGTCAGATGAGTAACCTCCTATTTTCTCTCTCTGCTGGATACCAAACAGTATCTCACAAGGGAAATAACTTTATTATTTCTAGAATAGGCTTTCTTAATAAGTGTTGGAGAAAATAATCAACTTTAGACTCTGGAGACTAAATTTCTTCCTTGTTCCCCCAAATTTAAGGGTGCTTCAGTAGTTTAGACAACAAGCCTTCAGTTTAGAAGACCTGACTATGGTTCCATACGGTGGGCAGAATACTGAACTCAAGATACCTAAGGGCACCAAAGTACCTAATTTCCATCAAAATCATTGGAAATGAGGTGCCCGCATACCTCTAAGAAGGCTTGCGGTCCTCCCATGCCTCAGTTTCCCATCTGTACTTTGGCAGTTGTAGTATTTTACCCAGGACTGTGTGATGGTGAGGTCTTTAGGCCATCTGAGGATCCAGAAGGATTCAGCCTTAGACTATGGGGCCCAATGCTGCTTTGTGCGCTGAGATGGAGTGGCAAGAGCCCTTGCCCTGTGGACACTGCCTGTTAGGCTGGAGTAGCCAGCTCATTGAGCTGGGCACACTCACCTGCCATCCAGCCTCCTCTGCTACCTGGCCTCAGCTTGGCTCTCAGCATCGGTGCAGGTACAACGTGACAGCAGCAGCATAGCTGACCCAGCGAGGACCACAGCATGGGCTAATTCATGTGGGCAGTTTTGGCAGCCCACACCAACCAGTCTCCACGCTGCCACAGTTGCATGGGGTCCACACCATCCCCTGGGGCATCTCAGCCTTGTGTCCTTCTGCTCCCTGAGCCACCTCAGCCCCCAGCTCGTTCCCTAAAATAACCGAGATCTGAGCATCAGGAAAGCCAAGGTGTCCAAAATAGGGAGCCACAGCAGCTACCTGGAAGAGACACCCAGCGTGAGGAATAGCAGCATCTGCCTTTTGTGTTTCACTGGTAAAGGAGTGGATAAAAATACCACCATCTGTTTCTTTTTTAAAATGATAATTGATGAGTTACTCTTGACATCTCAAGTAAATATTTAACCAGAAAAAAGGGAAATAATTTTCAGCTTTTCAGGATACTGTTTAAAGCCAACAGTTTTTGAAAGACCTAGTGCCTGTGCGCTGAGCTCTGCAGTTTGCTAAACCTGTCAGCTCTGGGGCAGCAGAGGGTTGGTGCAGGCTTGGCTGGGGTCCCAGCTAAGGCCATGCATGTCAGGCATGTGGATGCGTCCATGGGGACCTCTGCTGGGAGCACCATAGCCCGGGACAGGGGAGAGGAGGAGAACTTGGATTCTCTCCAGGCAACGAAACTCCAAGCTGTGCTTCAGATGGTGCAGCCAGACTGGGGCGAAACGGAAGAGGCAGTGAGAGGAGTCCCACGGTGAAAGAGAGAACCAGGCAGAAAAAAGAAGGTGGGGAAGTTTGTGGCACTTTTGAGTGCCGAGTGTTCAAAGGAGACACCAGCCAGTACCCAGCAGCACACAGGTGCTGCCCTCCCTGACTTACACAGCAGGCAGCTATTTCTGCCTTGGGAAAGCACAGTTTCTATGGCATCAGTATAAATTGATTTACAGAGCTGGTGAAATGCTTAATTCCAGTTGGCATCAGGAAGAGGGAGGCATGCAGCCTCTTCAGATGCCTTTCTTGGTCCCCCAGCTCCCCACCTTCAGGTCTGTGAGCCTGAATACCTCATTCATCTTGCCCAGCACGGTGAGATGGCGTCTCTAAATCACACAAACCTTGTCCTTTCATTGTACTATTGTCCTTGAGAGTATAGTATAATTTCTTCTTTTCTATTTTTTCACCTGCTTTAGTCATGATGTCCATGTTATTCCTCCCCAACCTTCCCATATGATCTAATCCTCTATTATGAAATTCTGTGTGGTACTACACGGAGAGGAGCTACAGAAATAAGGTTAGATGCTTGTGGTCCTGCTGGTGAAGTTTCACCTGGGTGACACCACCGGTTCAGGAGCTGAGGATGTACAGTGGGTATAAAGCAGAGACTGTGATAGGTCTGAGGGGTAGCTCAGGTCTCTGTACGGAGCAGCACTATAGGGACACGTACAGACTTTTTTTTTATAATGAGGGTGGTGAAACACTGGAACAGGTTGCCCAGAGAGGTGGTAGATGTCCCATCCTTAGGAATTTTCAAGGTCAGGCTGGACAGAGCTTTAAGCAACCTGATCTAGCTGAAGATGTCCCTGCTCATTGCAGGGGGGTTGAACTAGATGACCTTTAAAGGTCCCTTCCCACCCAAACCATTCTATAATTCTGTGATCACTACAGATCTGCAGGCACCTGGGTAAGAGTGGCTGCTTCTTTTCAAAGACCAAGACAAGGAAATTAAGAACCTTGCCTAAAATTACACAGGAATGGACACTGGGAGGCTGTCTCCTTGCAGTCCTGGACAGGCTACAGGCATAAAGATGTGTGTTTGTGGATGGCCCAAACCAAGAGTCTGCATCCCAGGGAAGGTGTGATCACGGCTGGAAATCTAGAGAGCTCTTTGGACCAAATGACAGGAAAAGGAAAATGCCAAGGCTTGAATATATTATAGTGAATGGTAACTAGAAGATGCTGATCAGCAAACGAATAGATAGTGGGTTAGATTAAAACCATCGTTCCAAGTTTGAAAAATATGGGGCTAGCCTATATATCTTCCTTTCCTAGGTCCTTCTCCAGTGACTTTTCTGGCCTGGCTCCTCATATGTGGTGTCCTCCTCCTATTTTATGCAAAGCTGTCTGTGTAGGCAGAGACCCCTTTCTCTCAAACACCTCCATTATCTCACAGGTCAATCTTCCAGAACTGCTTCTTCCACCATCATTTTTGAGTTATTTGCCATTCTAAAAAATTCCCTAATGCTGTTTTCTCCATATCTTCTAACTTGATAGGAGGCAGAACTGGGCCAGAACAGGACTAACATAGCTTTTGTGCTTACTTGCCCCTGCAGAGTCATTAGTCGAGCCCAAGGACTGAAGCTGGTGGTGGAGACTCTCATGTCATCCCTGAAGCCCATTGGGAACATTGTGGTCATCTGCTGTGCCTTTTTCATAATCTTTGGGATCCTGGGAGTTCAGGTGAGCCCCCTATAAGCCTCAGCACCTAACCCAAAAGCATAATGAGCCCCACGTGGCCCCACATCTGTGTATCTGTACCAATGGGCATGCTATAAGCCCTTCTGAAACCAAATCAATGGGCTCTTTGGCCTTCTTGAGGAACACTCCTTGCTCCTAATGAGGAGGAAGCAGATTTCCCATTATTGGTCAGCCATTAAAAACTCATTTACAGTTACAGCCTAACAACAGTGGACCAGTGACATGCATCCCCAGCCATAGCTGAAGGAGCAATGGTTAGAGTCAGTTTAATGGGGTTGGTTTTGCCTCTCTCTGGTTCCATCGAGGTTTTCTGCCCTGCTCTGGAAACGTGTGTTTGTTTTGAATCCATAACTTTGCCATAGTTCACAGCCTGACATGACTCAGACTCAAGAACCTATGCAGCTGTCAGTCCCTGCCCCAGCAGCACAGCGTGGCCTTTCTAGTGCTCTCAAGACACCTTTACTCCTGACTGCCCAGTCTTGGCTATGTGTCACTTGATGTGTTGAACTTTCTTGAAGCTTCCCTGTTGCATGCAGTGATACAAAAGCCAACGTGATGGCCCCCTCAAAGGCACAGAATGGGCTTTCCTCATCCTTTCCCCACCACAAGGACTTCTGCTCTTCCTGCAGTGGGACATGAATCAATCTATTTCTCCACTTTTTTCCCCTAGCCACACCACAGAAGGGTCAGACCTGAGGCATGACATGTACCACCAGAAAAAATCCACTCAGGGAAACTGTTAAATCCCATTCCTGTTGCGTCTGGGAGATAACATGGGAACATTTCCCCCACACCTTTTTGCTAGGTATAAACTAATGGGGAAATAGAAACTCTCAAACCTGAAATTGTTCTTTTGTAAACTCCAGAGAGACTTTGGCCTGGAGATTCATTCAGATTCTTACAGTTTGTATAACTGAAAGCTTGCAGAAATAGAGTTTTCTGAGTCTGCTTCCTGCCAGGTCTGCTGGCAATATCCTCAGTCCCAGGAATGCAGGGACCTGGGGGAAAAGTGGCAGAGTTTCCAGTGCAATTGGTTTCTCATTACCTGAGAAGAAGAGATTGTTTTATATAAATATTCTGACGTAACACTTATTTCTTTCTGAAGTTTATCTGATCTGTCACAGCCAGCTTTGGAAAGCAGCTCTGTTTAGCTTTGTTTTGGAAAGGTGTCTTATATAATATTTTATACTAATATACTGTTTAAATAATAAATACAGCATTGAAAATAAACAGAGAAGAAAATCATGCCATCCATAACCATCTCAGCAGATAGATTGGCTTAGCATTACAGTACAACAACATCCATCCATTATACTAAACAGATTCATAAAACTAAGCATATCCTGTAAAACAATATAAAACTCAGACACACGAAAATTTATGTCAGACAACAAAACTTGCAGTATGCTCTTTGAATTTCCTCCCTGCTAATTGCGATTGCTTTCCCTACTGACTTGCAGTCTTATGGTAAATTGTCATGACTATTGATGTGCTTAAGCAGTAGATACAAGCAAGACTGATCCTGTGTTCAGGATGCAAAATTCTCAGTTAATATTTATGGCTAATTAGATGTAAGATGAGGGCCATAGCTATTTTCTATGAAAAGATGATCTCTTGAAGTTACAGTTGGTTTTCCCATGTAAATATAACCTGGGGATCAAACTAGAGGTTTTTAATGCTATTAAAATCCAGATGTCCAGGCTTCTAACAGTGTCTCCTCTTAGCTAGACTGTTTCTGTTGTAGCGCTTGTCCACACGTGAATAGTCCTTAATAAGACACAAGAAATAGATTGATAAAACAGGTACAGTTGGAATCACTGGGTCTTTCACTTTTGGAAGCGCTAAAATCTGAAGCACTGGCAGAGATCAGCATTTTTGCAAATGGGGCTTTGTATTTCCAAATCCTGTTAGTAGCTGTGTTACTACTCCCATCTGAGTGGCACCACAGTCCAGCTCCTGGAGAAGTTATATTTATAGGCAATATATTAAAACCAGTTGTCTACCTTCCTGCTTAATTAAAACTTTTCTCTGTGAAGGCTATATCTCCCCAGTCTGCCTTACCCACGGATAGCGTTTCTCCATGGAAAGATCAGGGAATACTTCTCTTGCATCCAGAAGTTTTATGACTGCGTTGAGTGGTGATTAATTTTGCATGCCTAGAGAACATCCTTCTGCTGTTGATTTCTGAAGGAAACCCATGGAGCAATGCGTGGGTTTATCTTATTCGCTATTATTTCTGCTGATATTTGTCTAGAACAACAGATCAAAACCCGTCAGCATCTTTTCTGTGTATACCCAGGTGGTGTTTTAAGGAGCCTGGAGAGCAGGCTACAGTTTCCCCCCAAAACAGTAATGTCAATAGCTTCTGTCAGCAAATAAAACCAGATTTGTTGGATGTCTCCCAGGCTTTGATACCATCCATCCTGCTAGCATCAATCACCCTGTCTGAAGCAGTAACCATCCCCTGCCACTCTCTGTTCTGTGTGCGGGAAGCATCAGGTCTAGAATTGAACACGTGGAGGCTCATGTTCCTTGTGCAGGTGTAAATCAGGAGCTGACTCCCTAGGAGCTGCGTCTCTCCTGGCTTACACCAAAGGAAATAAGCTTGGGATCAGGTACCCAGCACCAGTTGGGCTTGAATCATTAAGATCTGCACAAGGAATAATTTCAGAGACCCCTGCATGGACTGCAGAGCCTAATGATGGCTGGAGAACAGCATTCAGGATCAGAGACCAGAGCTGGACTGACAGCAGTCTTGATTCAGAGAGAGCCCAATGTCACTCGCAGCAGCTCAGCTCCTCTCCGATGTGTTGCCTTGTGACCTGTAAGAGCAGAGCTTAGTCCATCGCTGTGCCCCTTCAGTGCCACCTTTTCTCTGCTGACAGAGGGCCCCTGTTACATTTAATTTGTTGATGACTCTTGAAACCAGCATCGTTAACTGGGCTGGAGTCACCAGAGTCATTCTACGTGTGGCAAGAAGCCATTAGCTGGTCTGGGCTATTAGCCAGGTCTACACTTGAGCTGGTGACCCAGAAGGAAAGGCCTTTAGGCCAGTCTCAGATCACTGAACCAGACAACCTAATGCATGAGGTGGGTATCCTAAACGATGGGAAATCATGCATTTGCTCATTAAGTGCATATTGTACAGGCTGCTCACACTTAATAACCAGCACGATTGAGGCCATTTCCCTTAACTTCTCTGGTTGGCATGGTCTGTGCAGAACACCTCAGGAGAAACACCCATCATCTGCAGAGAAATTGTGTGGACCGAACCCTTACCTTTCCTCTCTTCTCTGCATGTTTTGCAGCTTTTCAAAGGCAAGTTTTTTGTCTGCCAGGGGGAGGACACCAGAAACATCACAAATAAATCGGATTGTACAGAAGCAAGCTACAAATGGGTCCGGCACAAGTATAATTTTGATAATCTCGGCCAGGTATTAATAGAATGGTAATCTGCTTCTTTGCTCCTTTACTTCCTTGACTTAAAACCTGTGCATTATTATCCCATGGGATTTTCTTACAGGGCACTACCAGTCGCAGTAAATATTCAGTTCACATACACAGCATTCTGTCTCTGTAAATCCCAAAGGTAGTGTTTCCAAGCAGGCATACACTTCTTTTTGGAACAGAACAAGCACATGTGGCTTCGTGGAGTACTTAATTGCTTCACTGCTACATAACAAACCAAATATATCTTGCAGAAGGGCTTGTCTAATAGAGCCGGACACTTTCAACCATCTCTGCAACACAGCCTTATTTTAGCAGCGTGGTAAGGACTAATTAGTCTGGAGCAGTAGAGACCTGGAGGGTGGAAATGAAGCTGCTTTTGTCTGTGGCTTTGTGGTTTCCAAATTAGCACACATTGCTGAACCGGGCACTGACATTGATAGGTTTTTGCTGCCAGAAGAAACCTTGGGCATCAAAGCGCCCTATTATCACACAGGTAATGATAATCCCCAGACAGGAAAGGGCAAAGAGTAAAATCTTACAGGTAAAAAAGCTTTAGTGCAACTCTGTCTAACTTTTTCCCATGTATTTCTAGGCCCTGATGTCCCTCTTTGTTCTGGCCTCCAAGGATGGGTGGGTGGATATCATGTACGATGGCTTAGATGCTGTGGGAGTTGACCAGCAGGTATGTGCTCTAGCAGAGCTGTAAGAAATTAGTTGTCAAAGGTTGCACGCTTTGGCTCTCGTTTTGCAAAATACTGTTGGCTTCCACAGTCAAATGGGGTTATGGGGTTGGGATCAAGGGAGCCATTTAACCCAAGTCCTGGGGCATGACAAGGAGTCAAGTGAAAAGTCCTAGCCTTTGGACCTAGCCTTTTCCCTGCAGATTTTGCAACATGACTGGTGTAACTAGCATTAGGAGAACTGCATCTGTCAAAGAATGGTTTGACTTTTAAGCAACTTGGACATTTCAGGAGAAAGTAAGTGCTTTGTGTAGGTACAGGTTTTCAATGAGGAACTTACGATAGCTGCAAAGGATGCTACTGTCCTGCTGTTGGCAGAACAGAATTGGCTCTTCTGTCTTCAACATGCTTTGTGTTTTGGGAACATTCAGTTAAAATGTCTTAGAGGGCTCTAATTTTCAGGAAAAGCAGAGTACACTGAGCTGCCTCAAAGGGGGAACCCACGGGTTTTGTGGATGGGGCAGCTGTATCAATTTGCTCCCTTTTTTTTTTTTTT
>VZTL01054493.1:212493-230337 GCA_013400535.1 Scopus umbretta
TTTTTGAGGTCCAGTTGACATTTGCCTTCCTCCACTTTGCAGCCAGTCATGAACTACAACCCGTGGATGCTCCTCTACTTCATCTCTTTCCTGCTGATTGTGGCCTTCTTCGTCCTCAACATGTTTGTGGGGGTGGTGGTGGAGAATTTCCATAAGTGTCGGCAGCACCAGGAGGAAGAGGAAGCCAAGAGGCGAGAGGAGAAGAGGCTTCGCCGGCTGGAGAAAAAGAGAAGGAGTAAGGAGAAACAGATGGCTGGTCGGTAGTCTTTCCACATCTTTCTGAGTCCTGCTTGACCTTCCACACGATCCCCTCCTCCCTTCCCTCCTTGCCTCGTGTCTGGTGATCATTCTTTTCCCAAAAGCATGTCCAGCTATAAAATTTGCATGAAGGAAATAGTGTCATTTTAGGCTGAGCAAGGAGCCATGGAAGCCTTTTTAATGGCTGCATGATTTGCAATGACTTTTTCATTGGAGGTTATTTAAATTAAGATATAATGATAATCAGACCTGGAGCTTCTTGGGTAGCAGAGCTCAGCGTTACACAAATAGTGACAACTGCAAAGATCAGCAGTGCAGGATGGCACCATAAATCTTCTGAGTCATGAGCACTGTTGCTGATAACCGGATTCACTATTTGGTTTATTACAGCCTTGTAATGCCACAGTGATGTTACCTGTCCCATTTATCAAGCAGGTTTATTTATTGGCACAGTAACACCACTGCTATTCAAGAGTGTAATAAAATAATGGAGCCATCTCATTCTAGTAATGCTTAAAAACTCCTTAGAGAAACATATCAATGCATTTGCTTGAGAAATACAGATTAGAAAAAAAAAAAAACAGTTGAGGAGAGTAACTAACTAGACAAAATAGCACTGATGCAAATTGAAACATACTCCTAACTGGATGTGCAAGCTTGCAGCCCTGCCTAGAATTAGGCTTTACAGGTGAGAGGAGGCTAGACCGCCACTCTGCCAAAAGTCTCCAACCTGACATTTGTCTTTTAGTCTTTTTTTCTTTTAATTTGGTTGGATAAGTAAGAAATAAGTCAGCCAGAGGCCACAGGTCGGAGGTACTCTTCTTCTTGCATGCTCTCTCTTCTGACTGAACTTTGTCTGTTGCCCTTTGTGTCCATGGCCTCACGCTTTCCCTCCCTGGTCAGTCCGCCTGCTGCTCTCACCGTGTCCCCTTTCACATCTCTTCTCTATCTTTGACAGACTTCAGTACTGTTTAAGAGGCTGTCTGATCAGGCGCTTGTTCCGAAAGCTGGTAATATTAAGTCTGTTTTATTTTTTTTAATAGTGTTTAATAGTTTTAATTGGTGTTTAATAGCTGTGACAGGCTTAATCGTGCAACCATGTACCACAACGGTGTCTCAGCCTCTCTCAGTTCAGCACTTACCCAGCACTTTCCTTTGGTTACATCTTTAAGTCCCATGAGCTTCACAGGTTTTGTAACCAGTAGGATGTATCACACCAGCCTCTGGGCATCAAACTTTGGTTTCTGCCAAGAGTCTTGCTTCCTCGATGGTCAGTGGAAAGATGGAGGCTTCCCTCAAGAGCAGTGAGGACACGTTAGGCTGTTCTCAGTGAAGTGGGGTACAGATGGAAAGAATTTTTTTTGTTGTTTTTCACATTAAGGAAGTGCCTAGAAAGCTCTGTTGTTCAGTGCAAGTTCCCAAACACAGTTTCAGGCTGATGAGTTAGGAAATGTTTTAAAGGCTGGATAGAAAGATCCCTATTTAAAGTTGCAGTTTTGGAAAACAGACATTTCTGTAGAAGAAAAATAGATCTTTAGTTATTATCAGTGACCTTATTTATAATGCTAGAGGAACTAGATGAAGGAAAGATGTAAGTCTGGGCAATTTCTCCGTGGGAAGGAATCACAAACCATCCTTGGAGATGTAGTTATTCATCCAGTCCTATGAAATGCCTAATTAAAGAGGCAATAAACAATTATTTTACTGAGGATCAAATATTGCTGAGTAATCAATCGCCATAAAAACCTTTCAAGAGCAAAATATGAAGCCCTCCAAATTGCTTCAGAACAGTTTTCCCAATTCGTGTTCAGTGAAACTTTGATTTTAATTGACCACGTCCAGCTTTGCCCTCGGAGGCAACAGATGTCATTGCTTAGCTTCATTCTGCATGGTGGGAACTTGCAGATGATACCAAGACTAAGGCTTTGATTATGCCAGCAACTGTGTGGGGGTTCCTTTTAGCTGGGCTTCCCGAGAGTCCCCAGATGCCTAGATCAAACTATGGATGTCAGACATAGACAGATGTAGACATCTGACTGGTTACACAGTCATTTTTGATCATAGAGGTCTTCAAATGCATTTACCAAATCGGACATCTGAAAACCAGAAAAGCATGTGAGAACCCACCTTGCTGAGATGTAGGTAGATGCAGGAGTGGTCGCTGTAAGGTGGGCTGGCCCAGCAGGATATGCACAAAGTCTGTCCTTCAGAAGTGTCTTCTCCTTCATCGTCATCAAGCAAGGGTGTTCTCGGGGATCTCTTGGGCTTCCACCTGTGTACATGGGAGAAGCACAAGAGCCTTTCCTTTTTCATGATGAGCCCGTGTACCTGACCCCACCCTCCATGAGACACAAGGAGAGGATCCCACAAGGAAACATTCCTGGTAGAGGCAATGGAGAGCCTGAGAACTGTAGGGACCTCTGAAGGGGAAGGGAAGTCTTGCCATGTGTCCTGCCGGGTGATTAATGCCATTTCGTTCTTTTAGATCTAATGCTGGATGATGTATTAATGGAGAGCTCAGCCAGTGCAGTGCAAGGTACTGGGAAGTCGGCACGTCTCGTCCCACTTGAATGGCAGTGCTGTGTCACTAACGGCTGGCCACCGCTGCTGTGAGGCATCCCACTAAACCCCGTGTGTGGTGCAAAGCTCGTTTGCTTACTTCATGGCACACGCATATCATTCTGAACTGCAGGTCTGCAGACCTGGCTCAGGACTGACACTCGCAAACCCTTAATTTGCCCCTTGATCATGTTATGTTCTTCAATATTTTTTTTTCTGGTTTTCATTAAGACACTGTCAGACTTTTCATGGCTTTTTATTTTTCTCCTTTTTTTGTTGTTTTTATTTTTTCTTAGAGAATAATGACTGGACTGTGAAATGGGTCCTTTATTCTTTACTCTAGCTTTCCAACCACCAACTTAGGAGTCTCCGAATAATTTGCAGGATTGTCTCTGGAAAGCAGGCAGTCTCACTTAGGGAGGTTATTTCATTATTTCTCTAGCCCTTGCTGATTGCTCCATGAATGCTGTGCTTCAGGGAAGCACAGTATTTTTTCAGCAGATAGAATTCAGTATAGTGCAGAGTCTCAGTGCTTTAATGGAGAGATCAACCCCACACCAATCCTCAGCATGGACATGGGGTTTAGCTGTTGTGCTGCCCAGCTTGTAAATTCTTCATATTGATTGAGAGTCGCTCAATCCATGAGGCATCTTGTGAATTAAAAGAAACAAAGATGCTACCTCAAAGCCTTTCCAGGTGCTGGTGGGGATGGACCAGCTGGGCTGAAGACTGCTGGGGGTTTGACTTGGCCAACCCGACCAGGGCTCACTCATGTCTTCCTTTCCTGTCCCCCCTCACCAGGACAGTGCTCAGGGCTGCAAATTTGTCCCTTGCTCTTTTTATTTTTAGGAGAAGCTTTGATCTGGCAAGCATTTTGTTTAATTCATAACTTAAGAATATTAGCCTGAATAATTAAAGAGGCACCAACATAGAAACAAATATAGCTGTAATTTCCGACAAAAATAATAGTGAAGGAAAACTGTGCCTTTGAAACTCTCACCTGTGAACAAGTTCCCACTGCTTGAGACGGGAGCAGGGCTCCATCCATCTTTCACATATTGCAGGGATTTTTGATTAAATAAAAATTGCAAGGTGAGGGCTATCGGCTTTCACTGCAGAGGATAACTCAGGGAGACCAGGGTTCCTACCTTATATTTCTAAGGCCTTGTTGGAAGTTATCACAACATGCTTTAATAAATCCTGAATCTCCTTCCCATTGCCATTCCTGGTATTTTTATTTCTTTGCCTTCATTCTTGCTCTTCTTGGTAGACCGCCTGTCCTCTTCTGCGAAACGGGGGCGGCACGAGGGGAAGTGTTGTCACTGGGTTTGGGGGTCTGTTTATTTTTTCTTCTTTTTATTTTGTTGTGACTCCTCTTCTGGTTCTACAGAGCTACATCAAGGCTGTCTTATTTTATTTTATTTTTATGGCATTGAACTCATTCCAAACCCCTCCGTTATCCCGCTCAGGCTCAGAAAGACTCTTAGAGCTTGCCTTTAAAATGTGTGCAATTTTCAGGTCTGTGCTTTGTGTTTCCTTTTGTTGTCGCTTCTTTGGATCCAGTGGTAGTGAATGTGCCATGCTGCTCTTCAGGCACAGGCATGAGGGAATAGAAAGGTTTTATTTCTGAACCTGACTGTTGGGGAATCAGTCCCGGGTGCTGTAGATGAACCTCCTGTGGTTCAATGGGAAATCTGGAGTTGTGACCCCAAAGCTTCCACACATCTCTGCACTTACAGAGGGCTTCTTTTTTCTTTCTGTGAAGATAAGATGGAGTATTGTGTGTGTGTGTGCTGCTGCCTGGTGCTAAGTGAGTTATTATAATTTTATTTTTTTCTTTTTTTTTTTCCTGAGTCTACATTCTATCACAACTGGAATCTTCTCAGTGGAAATAACTTATCATTTTCCATTTTGCTTTTTTTTTTTTTTTTAAATAAATCCATTCAGTACAATAAAAGCCAAGTAAAATGCTGTATTTGAATAGAAAAAAAAAAAAGTTCCTTCAGTGCAAACTACTTTTTAACCTAATAATATTCTTAATACAGTTTGTAAATCCAGCTGCGTCACAGGTTCATTGCTCACTGCGTTGCCGTTGTCCTCCGGATATACTCAGACCTGCAAAGTAGTTAATTCCCTTATTATAGGAGAAGGAAGAAGCTGGAAGAGACAGTAATGGAATTGTCCCACTCTCGTGAATTCCAATTTCCTGTGCCCACACACCTCTGGCTCGAAAGCCACCTCGGGGAAAGTGGCAATTTCTCTCTTGACAGGGCTATATTCAGAGGCAGCTGCTATTCGGAGATATTTCAGAGCTGCATGCCCAGCCCGATTCCCCCTGGGAAAATGCAGTTAATGGGAAGAGAGTGGCCCTGGCCCCATCTCCCGCAGCACCGCCAGAGACCAGCCAAACCCTGGGGACCCTCTGGAGCTGGCAGTGGCACTGCCCAGCAAAAACAAGGGTGCCTCCAGCGCTGCTTTGCTGGTCACTGGTGCCGTTTCGCAGGTCACGTCCCAGAGCTGTCAGATGAACAGCAGCATGGGGCTCAATGCCTTAAGGCTTGGGAACAGGATAAGTTCATCCTGCAACAGCAATGGTCATTGCCTTTCCAAATGGGCAGGAGAGGACAGTGATGAGTTTGGCTAGCCCAGAACACAGGTTGGGGCTGCTGTGCTCTGCCTCCCAGCCCTTGTCAAGGGGATCAATTATAATCCTGTGGGATATGATGCCAAGAGGAGTACAGAATGTCTGCTTGGGAAACAACTTGAGTTGAGAGCCTGTAAAAATGATAAATTAAAATTGAGTGCCCCCCACACCAAGCACCCGCTCCCCTTGCCGGCACAGTCCCCTTAGACCACCGTTGCCAGGATGAACAGGCAGTTGGCGCTCTCCCAAGCCATCTCTCACCAGCTGCAAAATCTCCTTCCTACCTGGGTCAGGAGGAGATTGCTCAGGTTCCACTGTCTGACCTGATTTACTCCAGTGTAACGATATCTAAATTTGAGCCACTTCTCCCTCTCCCCCACTCCTGGCCTCCAGCCATGGTGAAGCAGCTTGATTTACACCCTGTTTACCAGCCTGATGTCTCGTAGTGGGCTTTTGCTGTATTTTCCCATCTTCTTACATTCTCATTCTGCCAATTCTTCTTTTGTTCATTTGCTCTCCTCCTCTTTTCTTTAACGCCATGTGTGCCGGGAAGCCAAGTTAACCCTTCCAGTAATAACCAAGACTAACCCAGAGCTCTTGTTGTTCTTGACACAGTGTTTTGTAACAGTACAGTAATGTGGTGTTGTGTTAGTTGTGAAGTTCACCACCTGGAGTTTAACAGATGTCTGTATTTCCCAAGATGTTGGTATTGTTTAGATCTTTACTGCAATAATTAGAAATGATACTGTGTGATAGGGGGCATGGGCTTTGCACTTGGATGATTACACATGAGCAACACCTAACTTCTCTTCAGAACTGCGCAGATCAGGTTAAATAAATAGTATTTATACAATAGAAAGGAAATGGTTCATCTGTTCAGAAAGTTCCCTGCCCACCTAGACACAGTAGCTATTTATCTATAGTACTCGGACAGCATGCCAGCTTGCGTGTGGTTCATCTCACGGTAATGTCTGTATTGCACTAATATGCATGGCTGGCATGCGGCGACCGGTGAGGTGAGTGGTGGCATGATTCATGAACAGGGTTGACAAATCCCCTCTTAAGCAAGTTAATGGGGAAGGATGAAACGTTTACTAACGGTAATCTTCTAAGGCTGCAAGCACATCTGCAACAGCAGCATCCAGAGATGTTTGGCTGTGGAAACCTGGGGGCATGGCTGGGAAAGGTGAAAAGGAGCTTTGCCGTTTGGGAGAGGGGGGATGAGAAGGGAGAGAGCCTTGGCAGGTATATGAACAATTAGCAACCCTGCTTATAAGGCCATGCACTGGCTAATCCAGGTGCAGGAGCCCTGCACAGGAGACATTTTACAACCTCTCTCTAAATCCTCTCTCTGTTCTAACAGTGTCGGTGCTATTCTGTAGGATTTGGAATTACCTGTCAATCAAAGCTAAGAAAAATTTGAATTTCAGTGTAATTATTCATAAGTAAATCCACTGCAAGAAAAGGCAGAAACACTGACATTTTTCTTTTTGAATGTGAATTATACATAAATGTAGAAGAAGTAAGTGATCCAATTACAATGGTGTTTCTTTCTGAGATGATAAGTTGGTTCATAAAAATAGGTCCTATTCCTAACCTAATTGTATTCAAACATTTTAGTTAATTTGCTACTCATAATTTAGCATAATGTGATTGAGATATCTTGACTTTATGGAGATTTATGCAGATTCTGAGATATCTGACAAAGTCTTATGAGTGAGTCAGCAGCTACCAGTCTGCTTTTTTGTAAGCACTCAATAGATTCAGCATGAAAATTCATTTTATAGACCTTTTCATCGATATCATGCTTTAGCACTCAGGTACAGACCACCTAAAGCACACTGCAGATCAGAAAGAGAATATTAATACTGCCTTTCATTTGATGACACTGAAGGAGAATGCTGGGCATTCCAAACCCCTACAGAATAAAACTGCTGAGTGATTTGTCTCTCTGGTCCCTGGGCTGTAAGGGAAAGGTCTGTCTCTATGGAAAAAAGCAAAACTTCTCTGATTTTTCGGGATTCTGTTATGAAGCAGGGAGTGCATGAAACCATTAAATCTATGGGTTTGATTGCAATGTCATTGGCTATTGACAAAGTGAATTCTATTTCCAGGCAAAATTTAATCTTCTAAAATTAGTTTTCCCCGAGGGCAATGCAAACCTGTGCTTTGAGGCTTCATTCTGCCCAACTTTTTGCTTGGAATAATGGATCAAACTGTACATTTGCTCAGCAGCACTAAATATCAAGTCATGTAATTCTTACAGCTCGATAATTTTCATAACCAGTTGATCATCTAATTATGAGAGTAATATTATACTCTGACATATTCAAGACAGTCCTTTCCACTTCAATCTGCATTATAATGCCTCCTTGAAAATTGTACTGAATTATATACTCAGCCTTGGCATTTCCTCATTAGAGATTAGGTGAGTAAATGAGTTTATCTCTAGGAACATTCGGGGTCTAAAGAGCATGTGTCATCCCTGAGGCAGCTGAACACAAGAATGAGTTGAACAGTGAAATCTGCACTTTGATAATCTTGTCTAAATGGAGGATCATTATTTTCTAATCGCTAAGGCTGACTGATCAGTTTTCCTTGGTATTTTTATGGACCATTTTTCAGGGCTCTGACAGCTGAAGTGTTGAATTTTGTTCTCTCTACAGTTTACTGCAAAGAACATAATATGACTGAATTACTTCTCTTCCAAAGACCACCGCTAGCTCAGTGGCCCGTATTTTTAAGCCATTGTTAGCAAAATCTGTCCCCAATACCTGACCATTAATTGGGCTTTTGGATTCTTTGGGGACTTTTAAGATCTTTTAAGATCAGCAGAAACAAAAATTGTTGTTTTAATTTAAATTTAATTTAAATTTTCCTACAGGGAAAACATTCTTTAGCAGCACAATAGTCCCAGCTCACCTCATCCCTGATGCCATAAGGCTGAGTATAGCGCATGTCCCACTGAAGATGTTTAATGGATGTAAGATGACGGGAGCCCTGCTGTATATTAAAAATGGTAACATGCCAGCAAGAAAAAAGAAAAAAAAAAAAAAAAGACAGCATGTTGCTGTAATCGGTCTAGAATTTATCATCTTTGGAGTTGGAAAGTGAGGGTGCATTGACTTCAGAAAGACGCAGAGAAATTACTTGATGTGCCTCTCCGCTCTCCTCCTCCCTGCTGCAGAAGCACAGTGTAAGCCCTACTATTCAGATTACTCCCGCTTCCGTCTCCTGATCCACCAGATGTGCACCAGCCACTACCTGGATTTGTTCATCACCGGAGTGATCGGACTCAATGTGATCACCATGGCCATGGAGCACTACCAGCAGCCAAAGGTACTGGGACAGAGAGCAGGAAAAGCAGGGGGGACATGCTCAGCCATGGTGGGATGTGCCGATGGGCAGAGTTAAGGCCAGTTTTGCTGTTAGACCTCGGGGCCCCCATTTACCATGCACCAACCTGGCCCTTTGACCCATGGAGTGTACCCATCCTTCATCTGGCTTCCAGCTCAAACCGTGGCTTTTGGTACCTGGATCCCATTGCACCTCTCCGTTCTAGTTAAGTGCAAATGGACTGCTTTGAAAACAAAGATGGGAGCAGGTTTGTTTGGTTTGCTAGACGAGGTCATCATTGAAATCTTCTGTTTGACTTGGGATTTTCACCAAACAAAAGGAGAAAAAGGAAAAAGAATAGAAGAATTTGTGAGCTGTTTATTTTGCAAAAGTTTCTCTTAAATCCCCAATGTCCCATAAGGTCCAGTTTTCACAGGCACTGGGTTCTGTGCTGGTCCTTAAAATACATTTTAATATATTAGTGCTCTAAGTTCCTGAGTCTTTGTCATATTCTGAAAATAAAACCAGCCTGCCCTGGGATGTCAAGTCTCTTGTACGTAAGAATGAAATGGAAATAGCTGCCTTTGCCATATAACTTGTACTTATTTTTATTAGCCACTTTCAGAATGAATAAATATAACGCACAATAGGAGGAAATATTCTTTAAGACTAGACAGGACTTGAATACTTAATGTAAAAACCCCAAACAGCTAAGACATGCAAGCAAGGGGAAAAATGTCCTCCAGCCTATCATAAAGAAGCCAAACAGTGAAAAGGCACAAGCCAAATTTACTTTTTTCTGTTCAGGTCACCTTTAAATACCCTGGAAGGCTCTTTGCATGATTCAGTCATTGGGTGATGAAAAAGGTTGTTGGCTAAGGAGCCTGTATTGGGATCACTCTAGGGTGTGTGTCTTACCGCAGTCATTTTGCAGCTACATTTTCTCTTGTATTATAAAAACGTTGGGCAGGCTTTTGTTTTTAATTTTCTTCAGGAAAATAACATTTTGTCGCTAAGCCTCTGGTATGCAGCGTCTGGGTAATAACGCCAAGCTTGGGCTGTGCTGAGATGACAGCACCATTAGAGCCATGCACGTGCTTGAGAGCCCTGCTGAATCAGGGCCCCAAAATCACTCTGGTCTGGGTGACAGATGGCTGGGATCCTGCAGGTATTTAAAAGGCTAAATGTACCTGAGAGCTTCATATCCAATCTAATGATTGCCTGGTGTGTTGGTGCTGAAAAGGTTGGTGGTGGGATACCCTGGGATGCCTTGTGAATGAGATCCCAGCTGGAGATGCTGTGGCTGCCCATAGAGACAAGGGGTTGCCGTGCGCATAGAGCTGGTTTGAGCAAAGAGCTACCGGGAAAAATTTGCTTTTGCCAAAAAAATATGCTTGTTTGCTGGCAGAGCCCAGGTCCCCTGCAGTGCGACAGGGAGGCTGGTTCAGAGCCATGGCTTCCTTTGGCAGCTGGGTTTGTACTTCTTGGGCAGGTGAGGTGGTTTTCGTCCATGGATGCTTGAAGCTAAACTGTAGCATGAAGGCAGAGTGCATGGCTTAAATTCCCTCTACTATGATTTCTCCTGCTCAGTCTTATTTTTGGTCTGAGAGCACTCAGTTGCTATCTCCTATGTTCCCGAACAGTGCTCTGGACACAGCTATTACCATCCCATTTGATGGATGTTACTTAAGAGGCCATGCAAGATGCTGCTACCACAGTGCTCCCTCATGAGCAGGACTTTTGGGATGAAGTAATCTCTGACATGGCTTAATGCCTGACTGCGCAGGAGTTGTCCCAGCCAGGAGGCACCTATAGTTAATGGCCAGGCTGTGACACCTGCAGAGGGAAGGGTGGGCAGATGAAAACCCAAGGCACTCACTCCTGCTGGCATGCCATTCCTCTCTCCTGCTCCTTGGCAAAAGCTCAAGGTGAGGAGTAAATGACAGGCTGTCACAAAGAAGCCATTTGGCCAGCGCTTGCACAGTCCTGGCCAGCCCACAGCTCTTGCAGCACTGCACAAATGAGCAAGTGGGATGAAATTCAGCCTTCTTCTGAGAGCATGAGGGGTTTTGCACTGCTGACACCTGCAAATGCAGCAGCTCTTACCGCTCACACGAGTGATCCCGGCTGGGGCTGTGTTACTACCATGGGGCTTGAGTTGTGCCCTGGGTTTGTGTCAGCCCCTCCTGTGAATTATACCAGCTAGGTTGAGGCCAGGCAGAAATGCAGTCTGTGCATTCCCTGAAGTACTGGGACTTTTCCCTGGGACATTTGTCATCAAAGAGAGCCCATGGTTGGAGCCTTTTGTTTGTAGTTTGGAAATGAGTAACTGGTGAAAGAAGAGGAGGGCAGGTTTGCAGGCAGCAAAGCTTGGCAGGGCTAGCGACTAACTTTGGTCCTGTGTCCACATCCCAGGTCCTTGATGAAGCCCTGAAGATTTGCAATTACATCTTCACCGTTATCTTTGTCCTGGAGTCTGTTTTCAAGCTTATTGCCTTTGGGTTTCGTCGCTTCTTCCAAGACAGGTAAAGAAAGCTCCATCGTGACTGTGGGGGCAGGGGCAGGTTTCTGGAGACAGCTGCCCAAATTCAGGGTCCTGGACCCTGATTCTCTTCCTAGTGATGTCAGTCTGACACATGTGAATGCTTTTTGGTGTGACTGATTGAAACCAGGATAGGTGGATGCTTAGGATGTGAGCTGGAGAAAGGGTTGTGCATGCCAAGGAGTGTGATTGCACCACTTTGGCCCTTGGGGGTGGACAAAATAGGAGCGAGTCTCACACTGAGCAGCTGGTTCTCTTCTCGCACCAGTTGCGTGTCCATATAATCAAATGGGCCTTGTGAAGTGACAAAATTTATGCCAAGAGAGAGAATCTGGTCCTGAGTGGAAATGAAAGAGAAAAGGGACATCTTTTTAAGCAGATGCTGAGCAGCAGATGAAATTGCTTCTTTTTCTAGATTTTCACTCTCTTACCTCACAAATACAGATTTTATGTCCTCAGTGACTCTTTCTCCACCCATTTTTGCCTCCTTCAATGTTAATACCAAGAGCGCTGGCACTGAGCAGGACTTGACATGAGCCCTTCAGCAGCCAGGGGATGGTTCCACCCGTCTTCCCACGTTTTGGGTGTCCATGCTGCGATTGCGCCTCTCTCCAACCTGACACAAATCCTTGGGGTCTTTCCTTCACCCAGTTTGAGTTTTGTTGCAAGGACTGGACATGGGGTCTGGTTCTTTCTGGGGCAGATCTCATGCTGAGGTACACAAGTGTCGTGTCGAGAAGTAGCCAGACAGATACTGCAGTGTCTCCCCTGAGGTCTACAGCCTCTGGGTAGAAAACTGCCCAGCTTTTGTTTCTGTTTCCCCTCAGTCAAGAATATCTTTGGAATTGGCTGATTTTCTAATGAGATGCATTAGTTATAATGATTTCATAACATAACTGCTTTTGTATAATACCCTCAGAAAAATGCTGCAGATTCATTTGAGTGCTAGAACCATTGAAATGACTGGAATTCGTGTGAAACAAGCTACCTCCCCTTGCCAGCTTCTTAGTAGATGTTAAACTTAATTTTTTGTTGTCTCCAGATGGAACCAATTAGATCTGGCAATCGTGCTGCTGTCTATCATGGGCATCACTTTGGAAGAGATCGAGGTGAATGCTTCGCTACCAATTAACCCCACTATTATCCGAATCATGAGGGTTCTCAGGATTGCTCGAGGTGAGATGAATAAAGCAGAATTGACTTGTGTTTGAGGTGCAGGGTCCCCTCGAGGAGAGAATTAAGCATCGGGAAATGGTTCTGGGGCACATCCCCATCATGATGTGCATAGTTCTGGCATCAACAGGCTGTAAACAATAAAAGAACAATGGGGGGAAATACTTGCAAGAAGCCAAAAGGCTGAGCCAACTGACCATGTGTTTCTATCTTAAGAGGACTTGAAGGCTTAAAAAGGAGAAATAGCTGTGGCTCTAACTCCCAGAGATGTACCTGGAAAAAATATACCAGTCAAATCAAAGTCGTCTCTAACCGGGAGTAGAGAACACAAGCTCGAGTACGTTGGCTTTAAAAGACAAGCATCTAATAAATTTAATTTCCCGTGGGACTTTACATCTCACCACTTGGTGACAAAGCATGCCTCGTCACTCTGCATCCATCTGTCCCCTCAGACTTGTAACAACACATAGCCAAGTTGGGAAGCCAGCTTCTTCAGGGCCTAATTTTTCAGAACAGGGAGGTCTCAGGGCCAAATGATGAAGCTGTAAAATGTGAGTGCTCAGGCCCTTAATAAAGTACTCCCAGGCCCTCCTGAAGGGCAATGTTGTGCTCTGAGGCTTAATTGCTATGATTGCAGCCCTCATCTAAGCAAAAAAGGAACCGGAGGAGAAATGAAATGCTGCTGTGTCTCAAGGGGAAAAAAAAAAAAGTGTTTCTCCCGTGCATTGGATCCTTTTCAGAATTAAAAATACATGCGTTTTCCAATTGGAAATGCAACTTCTGGAAGAGATGTGTAAATCAGCTCCTCAGTGAATCATCTATGAAAGTTGGGTAGCCTATGGAAGTGGGAAAGTAGCCCCGGGGCTGGGAAAGTAACTGCTTATGATGGCCAGAGGAAGAAGGAGATGGGTCCAACACAGATAAAGTGGGGAAAGAAAAAGCCAGACAGAACAATGACACTTTCTCCCAGTCTCAGGATAGATGCTATTGCTATTCATGGGACTTTAATAATATCTAAGCAACGAGGAGAGATGTAAAAAGGCCAGGGACTATAGCAGTTAATGGAGAACACTTGACATTATTTCACATTTCTCTTCCTATAATGTGTGGCTCCTGGGAGAGGGACTGAGTTTGTGCCTCCACGCTAACGCTGCTGTTACCATATTATGAATGTGTTTTCCGCAGTGTTGAAGTTGCTGAAGATGGCTGTAGGGATGAGAGCACTGTTGGACACGGTGATGCAAGCGCTGCCGCAGGTAACCCACTGCCATATCAAACCAGATCTCTGCTGGCCCAGAGCTAATTTCCTATTGCAGAGGAATGCTAATCATTTTATCTTTACTGTCATTAGAGAATCACATTTCCCTTCCGAAGCACAGTCTGAGATACAGTCCTCACATTGAGGTCATTGTTCCCCTGAAGCAATTTAAGTTTTGGATTAAAGAATACAGCAAGAAACAGGTCTGGAACAAAAAAATCAATGAATATTCTTTTTTTGTGTTTTTTTCCCCCATTTCTTTTTCTCTTTCCAGGTGGGGAATCTGGGTCTTCTCTTCATGTTGTTGTTTTTCATATTTGCAGCTCTTGGAGTGGAGCTGTTTGGAGACCTTGGTGAGTCTTTCCCTGCCCCGTGCCAGTGGAAGGGGTGGGAGCAGTACGCAAGCAGGGGTCTCATGGCTGTGCTTGGTCCTGCAGAGTGTGATGACACGCACCCCTGCGAGGGGCTGGGACGGCATGCCACCTTCAGAAACTTTGGGATGGCCTTTCTGACTCTCTTCCGAGTATCCACAGGAGACAACTGGAATGGGATAATGAAGGTAAAGAGACCCACAGAAAATTAGTATTGCTTATAACTGCTTAATTAGAAGCCATCCACTCTGCTCCAGACCAGTAAGATGTGAGGCCAGGACACTCATGTCCTGCAATGAGCTGGTCTCTTCATTTGTGCTCTGGGTAAAGTCTCTAATTCTGTTCCCTCCTCCCAACGATGCAGTGTCTATGGTTGCAGGCTCCTGGCATACTCCATATATTCCCATTTTTTAACCTAGGAGAGCAACTTATAAAGAAAGGGAAAAAATAAAGGGACTCATCTCTCAAGTAAAACATGAGTTCAGCTCAGTAACACGTGTTAGTTTTATTTTTTTCCTTAAAAGTCTCCAGTTACTATTATTATTGTTGTTGGTATTACTTTGTGGTTATTTTTTCTGGGAAAATCCAGGTTTCTAAGAGAGAGTGTCTCTTAGTGGACAGCAATAAAGGCACGCTATTGTGAAGAAATCTGGTCTATGAATACACAGGGTGCTAGCTCGTCCAAAGGAATTGTTTCTCTGTCCATTTGTAGCCCATAGTGAGTGTTAGGTGGCCAAAGTCTTAATGACAGGGTGTGAACTTGAGGAAAAAGTGTCTGCAAGCCCAGCTGCTGTGGGATGGCTGACGGGTTGTAGCCGCACCCTGCTTTGCCCTGGATCTATCTGCTACGCGTTTGTGTATTTGGTCTCTAACCTGGTAAAGCAGCCTTTCCGTTAGGAGCAGCAGGGTGTCGATGTCCGTTGCACACCCAAGGACAATTTCCTCTGAGCCTGCTTGTGGTGACTAACACAGAAACGTAAGGTTTATTGGAAAGTATTTTGCCATTCTAGACACAAAATTTGCCCAATCTTCTCAGTTTTCTTCATGAAAGGAGAACTCATTGCAGCCAGATGACCAGAAGGCAGACCAAGGTCCCATGCTGGAACCTCTTCACATCTCTCCATCATTTCCCCCCTGTTTCCAGGACACGCTGCGAGACTGTGATCAGGAGTCCACTTGTTACAACACCGTCATTTCACCCATCTACTTTGTCTCCTTCGTGCTGACGGCCCAGTTTGTCCTGGTGAATGTGGTGATCGCTGTGCTCATGAAGCACTTGGAGGAGAGCAACAAGGAGGCAAAGGAAGAGGCAGAGCTCGAAGCAGAACTGGAGATGGAAATGAAGACAATCACCCCCGGCCAACACAGCCCCTCGGACATCTTTGCGTGGGCAGGCAGCACCGGTGGAGAGAGACCCGAGAGCCCCCGAGGATGTACCAATCCCATGCAAATCAAGGTGGATTCTCAGCTCTCATTAGTTTACCCTATGGTGAGAATCTCAGTTGGAGGGTGAAGAGGGCTTGACCTGCATATTTGCTAGGGGAAGACATGCACGAGTTGGTGATGAAGGAGTGGGTGTACCATACGTCCAGGGCTTGTATTCCTCGCTGTCTGCTGACTGACTGTTGCGTGGTGTGGGAATCGATGCTCCAGGGAAAAGACCCTAGACAGGTCTCCAGACCACCTTGATGCATCTGTTTGGAGGTAGAGAGATTTGCAATTTGTTCTGGAGATGTGCCCAAGCCACCCAGTTCAGAGCTAGCTCCAAATTTGCTCTAATCTGGAGTTTGGGCTAGGCCCTTTGTGATAGCAAAATCATGAGCATAGTGTGTTTGCTTTTCTAATGCAAACCATGAATCACAACATAAAAGAGGAATAAAACTTGGCCAGTCTTTGCTTAAGTATTAAATTTGTTTTATGTAACCTCAATTTAAAATCCATCCCCACAATCAAGCTTGTAAGAAAAGATTATTTTAACAATAGAATAATCCAGAGGGGACTCAAACCTGAGCTCACCAGAACTGGTGGCAGAACTCCCACCAGCAGGAGCAGTGTCGGAGCAGGGCTGTAAAGTAGTAGCTGCTATGAGCTGCAACAAGTCTGCCTAAAGCAGTTTCTGGATGAAGACTCAGTTTGAGGAATGAAAGAGGTGAGGTCAAGACCCAGACAGGTCCTTTGGGAGGGAACTCAACTGGAATTATACAAGAAAAATGGTCCAGCCTTTTTTTTAATCTTAGCTGATTGCAAATTGGGTTAAACTCTACACAGACCTCACTAGCTTTTATTACATCATGATTTCACAACAGCGTATCTTGGCTTCTGCCTGGAGCGAACTAATGAGTATTTTAATGCATGAAAAACTCATTTATGATCCAAGGGTGAAAAAGAGTAAATCCCTGCTTAAGCTTTGTTTCAGTGCTTAAGCTACTGGAAATTTCTGGTGCCATTAGAAGTCACTGATGTCTGAGATGGAGTCCAAAGCTGCTCTTTGGCACAGGAAAAAGGAGTTCAGGGCAATATGGGGAAATCCAGACTCATTATGTCCTCTAGGAAGAAACAACGTGTCCCAACTGTGTTGTACATGTTAATCAGAGTGCTGGCAAACTGTCCTCAGCACTGTTGTCCTGCATCAGTCCTCACACTGCCAAAGAGAGAAACTGCAAAACAAATCAGTGGGAAGGATACCCTCAGCTCTTCAGTCTCTTAATCGTGCCCTCTCTGAAGGTGGCTTTGGAAAGGGCTTATTCTAGTCATAATCTCCAGTGTGTGTTGCTTGCTCTTTCACTCAGACAGAAGCCTCAAAAACCTCTGGGAGATTTTATTCTGACTATTTATTCTCCCAGCCAAAATCTTCAGGAAAGATCTGATGTTTGAGCACGATAGCAGAGGAATACAATTCCCAGGACATGACCCTGCAAGGACATATGGTCAGCATGCTCTTTTGCTTGCCTGTTCCCCAGGATTTTTGCACTGTGTGCTGTTTGACTCTTATGATGGTCCTCGTTTCATTGTATGTAGTAGACATTCCCTACGTGAAAGGTGCAACCCTTGAATTGCTCCCACCACGCTGCCTGCGAAAGCCAGACCCTGCTCTGTATAACCTTCCATTGTCTGTGCTGTGGCCAGATGGTTTGAAGTTGGCCAGGACAACTGAGGCACCTCAACCTATGTCTGGCACGTGAATTAGTGACCTGACGTGTGTCTATCCTGGGCATCTTCAGCTTTTATGGACAGGATGCTCAGTTTTTCTTCAGGTCAGGTTATTTTAATTTATGTGACCCCTGGATACGGATTTAGGTGGCAAATATTAGGTCTTGCTCAAAAATGTGGACAGCGGGTATAGAAACCTTACAGGAGTAGTGTCCTGTAGAAGTTCACAACACCAAGTATCAAGATGCTGCTATACTGGCCCTATTATACAGCTCAGATCCCAGGAGTCATGTTTGCTGAGAGTGAGAATTGTCCCCACGGAGGGCCCTGAGTGGGAACAGCCACGATCCCAGGGCAGCCAGCATCGGCCGCATCCCTAGTAATGTCTGAGAAAGCTGTCACTGCTCACCGTGATATTACTGCACTGTTCTCTCTCCTCTCCTGCCTCTCCTCTCCTGTCCCGTTGTTTCTGTTACTGCTATTCTCCCTGAACGTTTCTGTCTTCCCCCCTCCTCCCCTTCTATTCTGTTTTTTTTTCCCCTTTTTGTTTCTT
>VZTL01054493.1:230710-246552 GCA_013400535.1 Scopus umbretta
TTTTTTTTTCTTTCTGGCTAAAAATAGCAGAAGTTGTCTTGTTAAATCAGTGTGCTTATTTATGAGCTCACTGACACTCTAAATTATCCAACTTGGTGGTTCATTAGAGGAAAAGAACAAGCTTAGGTAAAATGAAATCCTACTGCAGATCTTTATATAGCGGGCTAACATGTCTCCCTCTGATTGCTGCATATCGCCTTCCAGATTGAGGTCTATTAAGGTATGGGAAGTTGTTGCCTCTAAGAATTGCCAGAGGAATAGAGACAGTAGCGTTGGTGGGGAAGGCAGAGGGTCAGTATGAAACTCAGCGAGAGCTGCTTGGAAATTTTTGATCACAACATTTTTCACCAGAAAGTGCTGCTGCAGCAAAAAAATGGTTTTGTTTTGACATTTTTTTAATGAAAAAATATAGCATTCCAGTTTTCAATGGCTTTTTCTTTTAAAATTTCAGCTATTTCCCCCCTCCTCTGTAATTAAAACCAATATAAATCAGTTGAATGTTTCCAACAAAATGTTTTGACGGTTTCAAACTCAATTTTGGGAGAGGAGAGGCTGAAAGGCAGTGATGTTTTGTTTACATTTTGGCTTTTCTGTTCACACCATTTGTCATGTTCTCAGGCAAGTCAGGAATTTAGAGCAGCACTGGGACTTGCTGAAAGCAACCTGATTAATAGCAGCTCCCAGCAGAGCAGCTCTATCAGGCAGGAGCTGCTGGTGTCCACGATGCTCTAGCACAGCCTTTCCCCATGTGCTTGGGCTCCAGTCGGTGGGTTGAATCTGTTCCCATTAGGGATCACCATCCTCATGTTGGCAACCTTTACAGTGATGCTTTTTTGGGGAGCCTTATATGAAATCAGGAGCTCCTCCAATGCGCGTGTCTCATCGCTTGCCAGCGGACAGCTGTGTTTAAGGACATATCAAATCCAAGGTTAGATGAGAGGAGCCCGACCCTCTTCCTTATCTCCGGTGAAGTTTTGAGCCTCTCAAGGTTCACTCATCACTGGGTTTATTTCACCCCACTGATGCCATTTCTAAGAGTGAGAAAATCCAGCCCTCTGACAACTTAAGTGCAACAGATCAGGGCCTCTGTGGTTTCTCTTGGAAGATATATCGCTGCTGAAAGACTTTTCAAGCATAGAGGACAGGAAAAAAAAATGCACAGTGAGAAATGAAAAGGAAGCACCTGGGACTTGTCCAGACCAGGAGGCCCTGCAAGCGTGAGCCAGGTCTGTAGGTTACCTGATGAAATGCTGTCCCCAGTGCCACTCTCCTACAGCCGAGGGCACCAGCCTCAGGCACGTACCTGGGGCGGGGATCTGGGGAGGGCTGGGCCTGCGCTTCAGGGCAAGCATCCCTCCTTGCGGTGCCTGGCAGCAGGGATGCTGTTCTTGGAGAGACACTGCAGTCCCGTTTTTCCCCTTCCTCTCCAAAACCTGAAGTGACATTTCACATTTCTTACAAAAAGAGCTCTGTGTCTAGGGAGAGAGTTTCATCAATAGTTTGATACAGACTTTTATCAATTACCTGAATGCTTTCAGCGGGGATGCGTTTGTGCAGGACGCGTTGGTACAGCGTCGGTGCGGCAGGGCTGCGCCTGTTCCCAGCTCAGGTTTGCTCAGAGCTGGAGGAAGCTGTCGGGGGCCAGGGCTGGGGTGGCGTTTAGGGGCTGGAAGACGCAGGTTGTTCTTTTGGTAGGACAGTTATTGGTGCTCATCCAGGCACTGGAGTCTTTTTAGCAGGCCAAAACCCACTGAAGTCACCAAGAAGGCACTCACTGACCTTTCCAGACTTTGAATCAAGACTTAAGTTTCTCCCTGTCCCCGTTTAGCCATTAGGAAGTTAATGATAGTCCCACCTACCTCTTGGGGAGGGGGAGGTCTCTGTACGCTCCCTGGAGCAGAGGGAAAGGCACACTCCACACCCCATCTGGAAAATTATGTTAGTGTTAGGGAATATTTGGGAACTTAACCAGATTAGCTTAGAGACCAAGAAAATGGCATGGTTATTGGGTAGGAACAACTTCAGAGAAGTCAGAAGATCTTGAAGCCTCTTGTATTTGGTCATAGCCAAGAGGATAAATAACTTTAGTATGAAAATAATGTTACTTTTGCTTCTTCATCTAGACAGGAGAACAACAAAATACAGTGCTAGCATTAGTGTATGGTTTTAAACTCCCTCCCAGCTTACTGGTAAGCATTTAAGTATAAATATCCCACTTTTTTTTTTTTCTTTTTTTTTTTTTTCTTTTTTTTTTTTTTTTTTTTTTAACTTTTGTTCCCCGTCAAAANACCACAAGGCTTTTTGCATGATTGGTGCCAGACTGTTTATTTTACAAATATCAGATGGGGATCTCTCCGAGATGTCGTTTGTTTTCTGACTTCTTACTAGGGGTCATCCCACTAGGAAAAAAAAGAGAAAAAGTTTAGACTGTTTTGTGTCTTTTTGAATGAAATAACCAGTATTTTGAACCCTGCCTTAACCATCTCCTCTTTGAAACATTAGACATTTTTAGCTGTGTAGCGGTCAAGTGCTTTTTTTCTGCTGTACGACAGACATAACTCCTCTTCCAACATTTTCGGATCATTCTTGTTTTCTTTGTTGTTGTTCATGTACCTGCCTTTGGATGTTTGTGTTGTTGATAAATTTTCTGCCATTCTAGTCGATTGTCATCCTAATTAGCACTTATTTGGGAAACATCTCTTAAACCGTGACAATATTTCCCATCATGCTTCATGGTATCACGTGCAAAAGATTTTGTAAACTATGTTTAACATTTTGTATGGGACATTTTGTTTCAAAATTAGTCTGGAGAGCTGGACTGAGGAGAGAGCCCTTCTAGCTTTGAAACAGATTAGACAAACTTGTTTGACAGCACAGAAAAGTCTCAAGGGTATACCCGAGAGATGTTTTTTCTCAAAAAAAAAACCAAACCAAAAACAAAACCCAAAACCAGGTTGAACAAAGCATTTTTTGAATTTGTGACAATACCAACAAAGTGTTTTCATCAAAACAAGTTCCCAGACTCCTGAAAAACTGCAAGCTTTCATTGAAATCTTTCTAAATGCAATATTTTTATACTTAATTTAGACACAGTTTTAGTTGGAAAATATCTCAGAGTGTTTTGTTTGACTCAAAATAGATTTGGATTGGGATTTTTTTTTGGTTCACGGAAAACTTGGATTTAATTTTCAGTCAAGCCAAAACAACATGTTTTTCAAAACTACCAGTGAACCAAAAAGTCATGTGCTCCCGCTGCTCTGTTTGTGAGCTGGACTCGGAAGATCATTTTGCAGCCATTTTAAATGGTTTTCATGAAGTTGACTCATGAGATTTCCCCCAAGATGATCAGAAAGTGGAAATGAGCCCGCTGTGGTATTGGATCCTGTCAATGAACCTAAAGGCTCATTAAAGGTTGGGTTTGGGTAGGATGTTGAATCCAAATTCTTGTGTTCAGATGCAAATGGTTTTGAATTTGAAATCTCAGGTTTCAGGCCATCTTTTTTGCTTTAAGCTAAATAATATGAAAGCTAAATAGCATAAACATGCTGCTCAGAAGGGGAAGGCAGGGAAGAGCAGAGAGGTTCCCAAAACCCAAAGTCTCAGCTTTACCAGCACAGGTTTTCTCTCCTTTCCTGAGCTATATCAGGAGACTGCAGTCACTTTTATCTAGGCTATATCCAAATCGGCAGATTCCTGAGGTCTGAAACTAATGCTGCATGACAGTGCAGATCCGTTTCCTTCATTAAATTTACAACAATGGTCTTCCTTTTTTTTTTTTTCCTTTTCTTCTTTTTTCCTCCTCTTGTTTTCCTTTTTGTAAATTCCTTTTAATCTCATCGTGTTTCTTGCACAAACGAAATGCCATAGTGAAATTTTGGTTTTATGACTGAAGGATAAAATTGGGAAAAAAAAAATCTTAGTGTTGATTTCAGAAAGTCTGTAATGCACTCAGTGAAGGGAAGATTTATCAGAAAATAAGATTTAGCGTTTTCCAAAAATGATCAGTAATATACTGTATCAGACTACAGTGTCACATCTTATTTCTGTGTTTTTCAATGGAGACCTTTTAAAGATGAAGTAATTCTTACATTAGAAATATCCAGGGAAGTTGACTTTGCTTCCATTTTTGCAAATACTGTCCAACATAATAACACCCAAGAACACTTCTGGGGTGGACATATTTCCTTATGAAATCAGACCTGAATCCACCTCATTTGATATTGCCTCTGGTGCTGCCCATTCCAAGAGACTCTGGCTGTAAAAACTCTACAGTCAACATATATACAATAACCCTCACATGCATTAGATCCCTTCTAATTAGAGAATGGCTTTAATCCTGAAGCAGTAGGTTTAGATATCCCTTTCAATAAAATGGGTTTAGTTATTCATTATGTGAGAAGAAAAAAAGATAACATTGTGCTGGGAGCCAGAATATAGAATACTTTCTGTAAACTAGTTTTTGTATTTGGTTTTGGTTAGGGTTTTTTTCCCTATTGTTAGAAGAGGAAACTACTCACCTTTGCAAAAGTCTGACTTGCTGATGAGGGCACAGAGAGAGCTTTACTGTTATTGCAGTGGATCAAAGTTATGCAAAGCATGTGACCTTTGCTGGCCTTGAGGCATGATGCCTTCTTTGCATATCCCTGAAATAGTCATGGTTTATTACTACAGTGTTGCTTCCTCTGTTTCTGTGGTTCATTCCCTGTGAACAATTTATTGACAATACAAAATGAGGGGTATAGCTTCCTGGTAGATCCATTTGTGCAACTTGTACATACTGACGATGTGCATGCCCATCGTGCCATACTGATTGCAATGGCTGTCGCTAGCGTTTCTGGGCGCTTCTCCTCTTCCCACCCCATGATGTCTTCCTTCCTCACTGTTTGTTTCCTCGCAGGCTGATCTCCGCTCCAAAGATGACACGCTGACCCTGTCTCCCAGCAAGGACTTGCTGAGCGTGAGAAAGCCTTCGGTGGGGCGCACCCACTCTTTGCCAAATGACAGCTACATGTTCCAGCCACCATACTCCAGCCCCTGCCCGGCCTCCCTGGGCGAGAGGAATCCGGCACATCATAAGTCCCAGTCAGGTACACATTTATCAGCTGGGACAAGAGCAGGATTTTCCAATATAGTAATAGCTGGGATTTTCCAAGCTATTCAGTAGGAGGCAGCAAATTGCCATCAGTTTCCAGTGAGATGTGGGTGTCCAGTCCTGTGGAATGGCTTTGCAAAGACCCTCGACAACTTACAGAGACCCTCCACAACTTACAAGGTCCAGGCTGCTAAAGATAACTCCTTTCCTCTGGACTTTTAGCAATGTGACAGTGAGCAGTTGGCCTGGCTCAACGCTGATTGTCCCCCTGCCTGGTTCCCCGAAGGTTACAGTCTGTACAGCCGGGGCTCCATCTGTCTCACCTGAGCTAGCTATGGCCCCAGAGCAAAAATCCCAGCAAAAAAATATTTCCTCATGTCTGTTTTTTTGCAGCAGTACCTATTCTAGCAAGTTTTGGAAGCTCTATAAGGGCACATATGTGAAAGATGGGAAAATGGTGTCTCTAAATGCCTGTAAAATGAACATAAATGTGCTGAATTGAGAGAGATCTCAGTGTGAGATGAATGGAAAAATGAGAGAGTGTAGAATTGTCCTTCCCAGTGTGCCTGGATGGGATATACGCCTTAGAGCTAAATTCAGAGATATTCTTAGATACAGCATATTGCAGACACCAAGGGCTCACTCTCTGCTTGCACCTCTGTACCTGTAATTGCAGCTGCCTCCCGGTGCTTATCAATGTGCTTTCATTTACTCTGTCTGCTAGGGGTTACCTTCTGCTGGTAAGTGAATGTAGCTGTCTTTAATTCTTCTGTATGCACCATCATTTTAGACATTTGTCACAGATAAGACAGAGAAGTTTTTACAAGCATTGTCATTTGAAAGCCTCTAAGCAGAACATAATTTCACCACTGTTCAGAATGGTAGGAGATTTGAACAGATTAGAAATAAGATATTGAAATTTGCATAGTAATAAGAATTTGGATGAATAGTGGCTGTTGAACAGCAGAGAAAAAATGCGGACACAACAGAGGAGGATGAATCTGGAGTGGTGAGGAATCACTGCCATAATACAAAATTTTCAAGGTCAAGAGCTGTTCTTTGAAGAACCTGTTTGCACATAATGCAAAAGGTGCAGCTAAAATCCTGGTCAAATCCCACTGAAGTCAATAGGAAAACTCCCATTACCTTCAGTGGAGCCAGAATTTATGACTCCCTCTAACAGCTGAGAAATTCCTTGGAGTTATAATCCCTGACCATATGAAAGAATCCCATTTGCTGCAGAGGGAGTTTCCAGTGCTGCATTTTTGACCCTTAATTTGGATGTGTTTGTCCTGTCTTGAACAAAAACTGCGTCAACTTGACCAAAAAGTGGGTAATTTCCCAGTCCCTTCTTTCTTCAAGATTGCACTTCCAGCTTGGAGAACTCAATAGCCCCATCTGACAGGCGTGGCTTAGGCAGGGGCTGGCATTGCACCCGTGTAAATCCACAGGAAAAACTGTTCCACTGAGATGTAGGAGAAGTATTTTGGAAAGGTAAAGCTCATGTCTTATTCATAGCCACATTAAGCAATTAAACCTTTTGTGCTTTTTTCCTGCTGGTGAAATTCCAATCGTCTTAAGCAGGCCAAAGTGCTCAGAGGTGGGTAAGGTGCCCATAACTTGGCATATGCATTACTGTCCTGTTCCACCTACAATGTCACTGCTTTTCAGGGTGGGCGAAGTCACCCCTACCTGTTCACAGTTTGTAATATTATAAAGTGCTGTGAAGATAGCAAAAGGTGCCAGGCGCCTCTAATAAATCACCACAACTAAGCCATAATATTTCAAGCTGAGAAAGGTTTTGTTGTCAGAAACACTGGCACTTGCAGGAGGTATTTGTTTGAATACTCCTTCGTAATGGGGCTGTTGTTCTGGGAAAGATTCCAGGACAAATGAGATTCTCTGGGATGCGGTCCAGGTTAAATGAATTGTTTTGAAAAATGTTGAGCCTGTGGCGGGGGGAGCATGCAGAGTTTCAGACCTTTTAGAAGAAGTAGCCAGCAACCACAAAGGGTCAGAAAGAGGCTGGAGAGTACGTATTTCCTCCTCCTGGGATGCTTTGTAAGACGAGCCGTGAAGGCTGCCAGGTGCCATTCCCTTTCGCTTCATTTCCAGTGTGCATGCTGGTTTTGAGATCCCAGCAGTCGGTCTCGCGTACGCTGAGGTATGGAGACATCCTTTTCTAGAGTCTTTCAGAGTCAGATCCTTGCGGTACTAAGATGTGTGCTTGCCTGCAGAGTTGTTGGCCCTAAAGCAGGGATGGAGAAATTGCCAGTCCGGAGGAACTTCTAGTTCATAATCTTCTGTTCTTAACAGGAGCTAGTCCCAGTTGTATCAGGGGACAATGCCAAGAAAAATGAAATAATAGACAATTTTGGAATAATTTATTAGTAGGTGGGAGTTTTTTCCCAATCATGGACAGCCAGTTGCTGAATTCAGTGGTTTTGCCATGCCTGTCTGGTCCAAGCTGTAACCGAGCAGTTTTCTCTGAAAGGTCATCGAGACTGGGATGCAATCCCCAGATGAACATGTCACATTTCTGTCTTTTCTCCCTCTTGCAAGGTTCAAAGGCATCGGTGCAGTCGCAGCCGGCAGATACCAGCTCTCTCCTGCAAATTCCAAAAGACCATTTTCACCACATAAGAGCTCATGACCATTTGGTGAAGGAGAGCAAACCCCAGGTTTCCCAGCAGGTGCGCTCTCCTTCTGCTGAAAGGCTGCTCCGCAGACAGGTAAGCAGACTTATGATCATGAACCTGCTGAGGTTTTATACTGTTGTGTTTCCAGGTTAACCATGCTTTAAATTCACAAAGAAACCTCTGGAGAACTGTAATTCTCCTACAGAAATAACAAAAAGGTTGATGGTTTTGATCTGAAAGCCATCCAGGAGTCTCCAAAGAATGTGCATGATAAGTATCATCTCTTTGGCAACATGCCTAAATGTTCTCCACATTGTTAGCACTTTATTTTTTTCAGTCCTCTTCATAAATGCAGCCAAATGCTCCCCAGGGGCTCATTGGGGTTAAGGAACTAATTCTTAACTGCTGTGATTTTCTTGGTGCTTGAAAGGACACAGGGACTGCAGAATCCATCCCAGGCCACCCTTCCTCTGGCTCTTCTGGTTTCTCAAAAGGGGAAAACTGTTCAAAGGAAGCTGGATATCTCATATGCAAAACCATTATGGAAGGCTTACTGTTTTTACAGTGAGAATTGGAAATTAAGATCCTTTTGAATCTCCTGTGTGCTTTTGAAAAGTTTGAGTATATGCAAAACAGAACACATTGTATTTTGCAAACGGGTTTTATCTCTGCTTTTACCTGGCATTGATTTAAATCCTGATTCAACTAAAGATCGAAGAAATCTAATCAAAGATTCCAGTCTGGTTGATTGGAAGCATAAGTTTAAATTTATCTTTTTTAGTAAAGTACTTAAACTTGTGCTTCACTATCGCATTTTTAAGCATATTTCATTGTGCAGCTGGACCAGGAACAGAGACATGTCTGATTCCCAAACTCTTCCTTCTTCAGTAGTTTCATGCCTGGTTTTATATACACAAAATAGATCAGTTCTATTTTTTCAAAAGCAATTTCCTTCCTGCATGAAAATATTCCCATTTCTTTCATCTTTTAATCAACATTGACAAATTAGACAGTTGATTCATTAAGCTCTAAAAATGAATGTGAAGTACCAAGGTTAACAATTACATTAGTCTGTAATACTAAATTGACATAAGAAATTCCTAGCATGTATTCGTTTGCACAGGGCTAGCCAGCTACCCCAATCACTGCTAATGGGGAAACTAATTGATGTCATGATTCCAGTTCATAACCACTCTCTCTTGCTTTCTAATGAATAACAGACCCATCCTTTTGAACTGATCTATCTAGAATAAATTACCATGTTAGCCATCTTCCTCAGCCTAATTTTATTCATTACTTTGAAGGCTTCTTTTTCGAAACCTTTTCATATGTTTAAGTTAATTTATTCCCCTCCCTGCTCTCTCTGCTCATGCAGTGACACGAGCATGCTCTTGGAGTGACATTTCAGAGAGAAAAGAGCTTTGGGACAGTGCGCATATATGGTCCACGAGCCAGACAGATCCCTCCGAAGGTTAGGGAGGTGTTGGCTCGGGCATGCTGCTGAGTAGCAAGGAGCTCCCAGTGTGGCTAATGGAAAGAGTAAGGTTGTTCCGGGCAACGGGGCAGTATTGCTGTTACTGTTAATTGCAATCTAGATGGCCAGACAATGTGAAACTCAGTCCTTAAAGAGACAAAATCCCCTTTACACCCCTGGCACTTCTGCTTGCTGAAGTGCTTTCTGCTTGGCCCCATTTATTGCCGCCACTAATTTGTTACCAGCACATCACAACAGCCCAAACTAGCAAAGCGTTTTGGCTTGCAGTACCCATTTTTCCTTATTGTTACATATATTGCATGTAATTCTGATATGCTTTCTTTTCTTTCTTTTCTTTTTTTCCTTTCCCTTCCCCTGTGCCCCCTCTCCTTTCCTGAATTTGTGATAGATAAATCTTGTCTACCACATACCTGGTCCATGCACTTTCCTCCATCATTAAAACCTGTGTCTTTAACCTCCCTTTCCCTCCAGAGTGCTGGAGAGCGAACACAGTCCCCACAGTAACATGCAGTTTAGACTCCGGAAAGTTTGACAATTAGCGATGCACTTGCAGATGAAGATGAGTGGATCGGATGCTTTGAGAGAAAGTTCCCTGCTGAGGAATACGCTCCTTAGCAGTGCATTGAACAAAAGCTTTTCCCCAGGGGAATTCTACCTGAAATTAAAACTATATTGATTTTCTGGTTCCAGGACTGTGTATCCAAGGTGTAGCCCACACCAACCTGTGGCTACTACAGGTGTACACCCCAATGGGATGGCAGAGGGTCCTTTTATTTTGAAACAAACCAGTAAAACATTTGTAGAAACAGTTACTACTAACAACTACCAAAGATGCCTGTATCATAGGGAAAGAAAGAGCTGGTGGTGACTAATATTGTCGTTGTATGCAACACAGGTTGGTGTACAAGCAAAAGTAATGACAATAATTACTTTTTGCTTCTGTATTCTACTTTTTTGTGGTCTGTGTCTCTTCTCAGGGTATGAACATGATTTCTTCTCCCAAACGCTCACTGAAACTATTGGTATTCAGGAGACCAGAACTAGCTCCACTCTTGACTGTGGTTAGTTGCCAGTATTATGCTGTAAAATTTTAACTAGAAAGGATTCACCAGCATTGGACAAAATAACTTGCTGTATTAAATATTCTCTCAACTCTCACAGACGACAAAGGGAGCCCAATGTGCAGATGTAGCAATAAACTTGTGTTTCTGTGTGCACACATGTGCATACTGCAGCTGATGAGAGCTTTGCCTGAATAGAGAACATTTGGCTCAAATGATCCTTTTGGGACAATTTTTATATAAATTCTAAGATCATTTTGGGGCGATTCGTCACAAAAGTATTCCTTAGTATGAGGAATTTCATCTCCTTACACTTCTCTAAAGGACTGAGACCAGCTGTACGTGTTTCCTCCAAATTTCTCTGTGAAGTTTTTAATCTTTAAGATCATTTAAGAGTCTTAGACTCTGCCTTTAAGGGCCAGTTAATGTGGCTGATTTATAAACCCTTTTGACAAGGGGATGCAGTGCAGTGAAAAGACAAAGCCTTCAAAACATGGCATAGGTTCTCTCTGCCAGCAGGCACTGATGCTGCATATGGCTCAACACAGCCAAGGCAAAATGTGCCTTATGAAGCCTGAAACTCAAGCATCAGAACAAGTTGAAATAATTACAGATTATTATTATTATTATTATTATTATTATTATTATTATTATTATTATTAGTCCAGCTTTGGACTCCAGCTTTTCCAGCTCCCCTGCTGTAAGATGGTCCAGAGTTGTAGCTCCAGCCTGGAAACCAAAACTGGGGACAGGCTGTTGCCCTGATGCTGGTGCAAAGCGTGGTTGCTCTGGTGTCGCTCGCTCTGGGGATCCTGCTCCATGTCCTCAGCACCACCTGAGCTACAGAAGGGAATATACAGGCTCACTTGCACATCTTCCCTCTCCTGCTCATACCTGGGCTGCTAAAATTATAAAGGGCTTTGCTGTAGACCCTCATCCTTTGCATAACAAGAATATGTCTAAGTCTGGGTGCAGGCATTCTGTTTTTGCAGCCCTCCATCCTTTGAGGAGAAAGCTAAAGGTCAACCATTTACGAACAATGAAGGGCCAAATTCTGCTGCCACTTACACAAAGACAAACCCACAGACCTCTGAAGCATGGGAATTGCTAGAACCTACACCACAGGTCATTATAGGAGTCAGTGGGTCTGTGCTGAGGTATCTCAGCAGAGTTGAGTGCCCTGTAAACGCTGTGCCTTGCTTGTACTAACCTTTGTTTGGTCTGTCTCTCTCATCTGGCAACTCCCCTCCTCCCCGATTCCTTTGCGCTCTGATACAGATGGCTATAAGAAACGACTCTTTGGATAGCAAGGAGAATCTCCACACTGAGGTGAGTGAACTCTCTGACTCAAATGTCCCCACTGTGCCCAAGGAGGAGTCATCAGTGGCTCTGACGCCCTCAGAAGTGCAAGAGTTGGCTGCATGGAGCCGGGCAAGCGTTCATACACAGCAGCTTTCCCACAATCAGTATAATATTTCAAAGCAGGCACCAGCATCGTGTGCTTGTGCAGACTCGTATCAGGAGACACCTGGAGATTCAATGGACCAAGAAGTATCTGAGATAAACAGCTCCTCGGAGCCTTTCACTTCAGAAACTTGTACAGCCTCGAGTGCCTGTTCAGATGTTCAGCCTCTCACTCCTAAGAGGAACATAGGCAATACTGGCAACGTTACATTGAAGGACCTGAAGAAATACCACAGTGTAGACACCCAGGGTCTTCTAAAAAAACCGCCCTCTTGGTTAGATGATCAAAGGAGACATTCAATAGAAATTTGTTCAATGGAAAACAGTCCTCAGCACCATTCCACATCTAGCTCTTCTGGCTTCATAAGTCAGGTGGTAAGTGAATTGGAAGGCTTGCAAGGAACACGTCAGAAGAAAAAACTGAGCCCTCCATGTATATCTATAGATCCACCCGATGGACAGAGTTTACTACCTAGAGGACCTCACAGCATCTCACCTGCCAGTGGAGACGTTTGCTTGAGACGGCGTGCTCCATCTTGTGAGTCCAAGGATTCAATGGATATAGGGGATTCATTGCTTCCAGACAGTATGTCAACATCTCCTACCCCAAAGAAAGACTTGTTGACACTTCCTAGCTTTTCCTTTGATCAGACGGAAATGGACCCCTGAGTTACTTTTCTGTTGGTGCCAAATGTTTTCTTCCTTTCATGTAATAATAATAAAAAAAAAAATTAAAAAACTCTGTATTCCAAAATGGCACTGGGTAAAAAATTTCCAAAGAAAGATTAAAGAACCAGCTGGTTAAAAGAGTGGTTAACCCATATCACGCTTACTTAAGCGTATGTTCTGCTTAGGTAAAAGCAATACAATGTGCAGAATCTATATGTATATTATATTTTATTAAATTAATTGAATCTAGTATTGCGGGATGTAGTACATTTTGTGACTAAAGACTCGTTTAATTTTCTTCTATTTTATGTGTCTCAGAATATTTCTGAGATAAAGGTGGTTTTTATGAATATTTTAACCTAAAAAAATATATTTAATCCCTTCTCTTTTTTTGTTTTGTTTTGTTTGGGTTTCATTTTGTTTTGCAAAGCACAAAATGTAGCCAATTAGTGCATTACAGAGGAAATGTATCCCACAGTCGGCAGTAAATAAGGATTATTTAATGTAATTTATTTTTCCCCTTGGACTTCAATGATATTCTGGGAAAAAGATTGTTTGGGTAGTATGGAAATGCAGTGGCAATTTTTTAGCAAGGTAATATTCCAATCCTGCATAAAATTGACATGCAGAGTAAAAGCAGGTGCACAAACCCAGGAAGGTACAACATGTGATAGATGTCTGAAGATGGTGAACGTAGAGACATTTAATTGTAGACAATACTGAATTACGGAAGGATATTATAGATCATCCATTGGTGACTCACAAAATCATGTCAATGTATAATTTTCATATGTGCCCAGGAAACTGAGGCAAGAAAAGCCTGTGATCACTTCTGAGATGTTTTTCCAGTGTCTCTGAGACAGACTGTTTCTTTTCCTGAGTTTTACACCGCTGTTAAGCCCGCTGTCTGCAGTGGAGCTCTTCCTTTCTGCACCTGTGCAAAAAGGAGAGCAAGGCCACGTTTAAGATTTGCAGTGGGTGAATTCAGTGTAGACATGACACAGCAGTGGGCTTAAGCACGTGTTTAAAGTTAAGCTCTTGCTTAAATAGCCTTGAGGTTGATCGTATTTAAGTAATTCTTGAAAGTTAAAATCATATGCTTATGTGTTCGACAGAATCAAGGCCTACTGCAAGTTCTTTTACAGAATACATGTAAGAAAGTCTGTAGGTACTGAAATTACTGTTGATTTTCAGTTTAGAAAGTCGCTTTTTTGCTATCACTGCTAGAGTTAATTTACATGACCCTGACTGTAATTTTATTTCCAATCTATCAAAAGCCTTAAGCAGCAACATCATGATAAAAAGTAGATAAAAACGGAATTCATGTCATTACTTTATAACATGTCCTTAATGTCAGTCATCTCAGAAATCAACTGTTTATTTCTGCGCTAACGCCGTCTGCGAAACGCAATCTGTAAAACTGGACAACACAGCCTGAAAATCAAGAGAGGTTGGCCCAGTTCGACAACTCCCGCTCTTCACAATACTGATGGAAACCAGACAGTAACTTCACTCAGCTTCCATGAAAACACATTAAGATGTAGGCTAAATAAGACTCTGCAGGCATGGTTTGAAGCGTGTGAATAGCCACAGGTTTAAAACTGCGTACATGGATAAGGCTTTGCTGGATCGTGTTTTTAAACAGGCACAAGCAGGAGGAGGATTTGTGCTAATTCTGTCAGCCTGGAATTTGTAACTTTTTGAGAACTACTGATCTGTTCAAATCACTACAAGTTGGTGATGTACAGCCTTTTATCCATGCAGAGATTAGACTGTTACAACTACATGTATCTGCATTAGCTTTGAGTATACATGCAAGAAGAAGATGTTGTTCGTACCTAACAGCCCATGTGAAGTCTTAAGCTCCTTTATTTTCACTTGAGGACGTTTACTCCATAAACAATCCCTACTGATTTACATGTCCCATAGAAATGTAAGGGCTTTCAGCGGGAAGTCAGCCAATCAGTGTATTTGAAGTAGGAGGATTAACATTCTGTACTATTTACTGCAGTTAGATTAATTCTTGCCTGGGACATTTTTCCCCTCTTCAACATGGGCCCATACAGAGACCGCTCTCTTTGATATGCCAGTCCAAATCCAGAGTTAAGCCCGTTTAAAGCAAGATTTCAAACAAACCTTTCATCAGTTCTTCCCCCAGATCATGTTTAAGGAAATAATAAAATTACAGTGTATTAAGCCTGAGAAATATTCTTAATCCCTTTTTGGTTTTACACTCGTAATGAGCCTTAGCTTTGCCTTTCACATGTACTAAATAATTTGGGAAAATAGCTAGGCCACTAAAATTGCCGACCTGGTTCCTTAATGATTAGGAGTGTGTTTGTATAGCTGGAACGATACTACTCATGCAGTTCCTTCCTTACAAAAAAACCCATGCAACATTTTAACTTGAAATCACAGCACAAAGCAGAGATGTGATGTTAATCCAATGCTCAACTCCAAGTGTAACAGAAAGCCTAAAGGCTCTTCTATTTTCAAGACTTTGGCTTTTGCCCACTGACCAGGTTTGTGGAAGCAACAAAAGGTTTACATCATACGTGAATATTCAGTAAAGACTAACTAATAAAAAAATACTCTATGATGATGCATTCAGGAAAAGAAATCCATGTAAAATAGTTGTTTTCTAAACCGGATAAGTTTTTTCTAGATGCCCTTTTGAAAAACAAATACAAATGTACTGCAGCGTGTGCAATAATATTAACATAATTTTAAATACCGTTTGGGGGGGTTTTATAGAATTTGACTTTTTTTAAACAAAATGTACAAAATCCACAGGAATTCTGTAGAATGGTTATGTTGATAGAATTTTTTATATTTTTGTAGAAATCTATAGAGAAATTGTTAAAAGTCTGCGTAGCATCTTGGGAACAGAAGCAGCTCTTATCTACAAGTTTCTTTTCATAAAGAGCCTGGAGCCAGACCTACTGTATTACAACATGTAGAGCCTAGTTTCAGCGCCTGCATCCAGGCTGCGTTTAGAAGTAAGCAGCTAAGCTCAAGTTCTACGATATTGCAGTGCTATTACTGTTCAAGAACTGTACCCGTAGAAAAACATCTACCCCCAAAACTCAGCCCCTATCGATGGTAAAATAGTCGCATGGCTATCCAGTTCATTCAAGCACACCAGCACTTTACTACTGTGGATTTACTGTATACAGGTGGGAGGAAGATATTCTGCTATTGCCAGCCTGACACATGGGGAAAGAAAGATTGCAGATGTGTCTGGAAAAATGTAAATTCCATTCTTGCAGCCCCTCGCACATAGAACTGATTTTTCATAGCTTGGTTACAGGCCGTTTATACTGTAGATATTTTGGAGAAGGGCAAAGAAAACACTGTTTTTGACTTCCGTGGATTACACTCAGCACAAGGTGTGTTCAAGGTAAAAAAAAAAAAAAAAAAAA
>VZTL01054495.1:0-21003 GCA_013400535.1 Scopus umbretta
CTCTGTGAATCATTCTAGCTCAACTGTAACCTAATTTTCCTTCGTGCACTTCTTCCATGTCGTAATAGAGAGAACCTTGCCATCTTCGAATCTTTAACTAAGTTGCTGTTTTGATTAATTTTGTCTAATCACTTTGTTAATCGACTGATGATCGAGTGCTATTAAAATATCACATTCAAATCCTGCGATTCGCCACAAGTAAATTCTAAACTGCTACTAAATCAAACTGTGTAAAGTCACTCATTCACGACAAATTAACACAGTCAGCAGGATTCACAAACTGGCATTCACAGCAAATTGGCGTATTTAACAGGAAGGCAAGTAGTATCACTGATTGTTTAAAAATGCATGGAATAAGTCTGAGTCCCAAATTCTCAGAAGAATGGGCTCATGATAATTGGCATGATCGGGAAGCTGTGGAAGAACAGCTAAAGGTAGCCAGGGGAAATATTAGAAATGGTAAAGAAAAGGGAGTCGTTTGCAAGATGCTAGGCACCTGCCTAGAAGCTGCCTGTGAAGACAGCAAAAAGCTTATGGAAAGGGAACAGGACCTAAAGGATAAAATATAAGGCAGAAAGGTAACTGAATTAATACTGTCCCTACAAATTGAAGAGCTACAGAAACAGTTACAGGAAAAAAGAAGAAAAAAAAAACAAAAATTAGCAGAAGAGGTTGAGGTGATGCTTGTGCAAGCTCCCAATCCTATTATTAATCATATTATTATTATTAATCGTATCCCCTGAAGAATGGGATGGAAACATATGGGGTGACCCTGATGATAACGAATCGGGGAAAGATTATTATCTCCTCCAAATCCCCCTTCATATGTAGCTAGGCCCATTATAAAAACAGAAGAAACTACTGGACCTTGGGGTAGAGCAGGGGACTGTGCCCAAAAAATAACCCCATTTTATCCAATCCAAATGGCTAACCTACAAGAATGCTGTGGCCATAAGCGAGGCAAAACTGAAACTGAATATTTATGGAGAATATGTCTAACTGGGGGGAATAGAATTTTATTAAACAGCAATGACACCAATAGATTTTGGGGCCCTGGTGTCCTTTTAAGTGCTAGCCCCAAGGCTCCAAATGATCCCCACTCAATAATGAGTAGAGTGGCATACTGGGCTGGTGGAATTGATATACTGGAGAGAGGAGAACCTCTAGTAGTACCTACTAAATTCCTAAAAGAACTTTCCACAGCTATTACAAAAAGCTGCCTGTATCCATGCCATGCATAAGCGCGGCCCTTTTAACATTCCCATATCAGCAGTTGTGGATCATGATATGCTAAAGCCATTAATTAAGGGAGCTCCTGCTATGCTGAAACCCTACCTCATTGTGAAACAAGATGAAATTAGGAGAAACACAGACTTTAATACCCTATTAGAAATAAAGGCAGATGCTGGCGATCAGGAAGGGATCCTAGTGTGCAGAGATCTCCCCACCTGGGCAACATGGATGCATGACATCATAAATCATGGGCGAGAAATGGGATGGGGTGATCCATCTGTTGCAACCGAAAATCCTAGTCATAACATCAGACAAATTAAACAAACAACCCAAAATATCTCCCAGGAATCGAAACCCATTAATTGTCAAGCTAGGGTTCAGGGGTAGAGAGAACTATATAATCAAGCACTGACATTAGGCATTCCGAGAGCTGTAATTCAGAGACAACCTGCCAGCATTATCCAAGATCTAATTCATGCATTTCAAAGACACAATCAGAGAGGAAACATTTCCGACACTCAGACACCATCACCAACTCCAAGAGGGGATGATAACCCTTTCCTTCCCCAAAATCCAAGATCAAAAAATGAATAGTGCCTGGACAACAATTGGGTCTGTCCGTCCAGCAAGTGGACTCCTATCAATGGACAGGTAATAATGGCCCATATATTTTAATCCCAGTTGGTCCTCAACAGCAATTAATAAAATTCCTAATAGACACAGGAGCAAAAATTTCAATATTGACACAACAAGATGCTGAGGAGCTGAGCGTATGACCTGGACGGCAAAGAGTTAAAATTACTGGAGTGAATGGAGCAAGTGCTATTTGTCAAACTGCAAAGGTTAATTTATGGCTCCCAGGCAAAAAACGCATGCTGCCTACCCACTCTGCAATGAAAAATCATAATGAAAATATTTGGGGCTTTGATATTTTGAATGGCCAAACCTGGCATCTCCCAGATGGTAGTATATGGTCATTTAGTTCAAATATTAATCCTAACCCTGATAAAGATCAGGTGGCTACAGTGCATTTACACCACACAGTCCCTGCACTCCCTAATTCAAGTTACTAATGCACCACAATAGCTGATTTCTGCTGCGGCACGAGACAGAATTTCTTAAGCTGATTGAGAAAAATGACAAATTATCTCCAGAACCCACTCCCCATAATTTACCACAAATTGGAAATGTGCCTATGACTCTGACTAAAACTTGTGGCACGCTTGCTTGGGAAACTATTGATGACAGTGGTACAAAACATAGGATTACTACTAGGTGGATTTATGCTATATCATAAAAGGGGTAACCTGTTTGGACTCTCCCCACTGAAACAGTTTTTTTCCCCTTCTTCTCTTGCAGCACCCCGCAGGATGGCAAACGGAAATGCTGTGTTCCTGTTACAATTCCAAATCCTAGCAATGCTGCTCCTCTTAGCCTGTGGTCAAAGAACCATGGAATGGCCATAGTCTCAAGCTCGTGTCGAGTATACCAGAAGTATGGGAATATGCTGTAGTAAGGGAGAACTAAACGTTTCCACCGTGGCCATGCATGGAACTGAGGTATACTTGGAAAATGAATGGAGCTGGGACAAAAGTGAAGCTGATGGTAAAATTCCCCAACTTCAGGAGAAGAAATTAAAATAGGATGCTGGATGATCAATGGATCTACTCATGAGAAGGCATCTCAGATTTCTATGTACAACATTACATCAGACCCAATAGCAAAAGTTATGAAACTTTGTGCCTCTGAAAAATTGGACTGTTGGTACAATTTGACTTTAGTACAACTTGTTCTCGTAGTCTGCCTCTGTGCTTGCCATAGCGTAGGAACTATCCTTTAAATTTAATATAGACATTACTGAGTCTCGTACAATAATATCCACCCCAATTGTAAAGGATAGGAAAACCCTATCCCCACAAATTTCTGAAATTGGACCATATGTGATCAAAAATACTAGACAACAGCAAATATTATTTAACCCATCATGATCCCTCAAATGAGTGCAACTGTCAATGCAGGTTAACATCACTACAATTGAACCTACCTGCTCACCGCTCCTAAATACATTTATATAGAATGGTTAGCGTGGTTACATGGACAAACTCTCACCTACCTCCACTGGAATGAATCTCACATTGGTGAGAAAACTTTTGCAACATAATGACCTGAATCAACTGCTGAAGAGAATTTGGAACAATGGACAAAAAGCCCTGATCAGTGTCCATCATGACACAGAAAAGATACATCATATTCTAGAAAGAGTGAAAAAAGATGGGGAACATCACTGGTGGGATACCTTATTTGGATGGTCACCAACTGCAACAGGAATTCTGAATCGACTACTGCATCTTATTGTAATTATTCATTTTTACTGTATTATGTTTGCTGTTGAATATAGTTCTATAAGTTAGAGTGTGGAGAATAGCTAGACAAATGACAAATTACAAAAACCTCCTTACATATATAAAACTGTTCAATCACATTTAACCAAAATTTGATACTTGAGTACACCGACCAAAAATTTCCCTCAAAATTACAATTGGAATATGGCATTAATCTGTCTATAGGCACAGAGGCAAAAGATGACCACACCACCACTCTGTGGGTTAGATGGATTGACTTTAGTCACAGGGTGGATTGTGGTGGTGCATCCTCCCGCCTCACACCTTTTCTCTCTTCGACCGCTTTACAACCTTAGGAATTCCTGCCAGACCACAGCCTTTTGTAGTGGTTTAACCCGGCAGGCAGCTAAACACCACACAGCCACTTGCTCACTCTCCCCCTCCCCAGTGGGATGGGGGAGAGAATCGTAAGGAAAAAAAAAAGTAAAATTTGTGGGTTGAGATAAAGACCATTTAATAGGCCAGAAAAGGAAGGGAAAATAAAATATNGAGAAATGCAAAGGCATTTGACATGAGTTTCACTAAACCCAAGGGGAATTTTTCACGGGTATATATTTTTTAGTGTATATATATTTTTTTAGTATATATATATAGTATATATACAGTATAGTATATATATATTTAGTATATATATATTAGTGTATATATATAAACACACACATATATATATTCATGTCTGTGTGTATGCATGTGTAAATCAATTTAAGTAGTCCGTAGATGTATGACTTAATTACAGGTGAGTCTCATACTGCTGCTAGATAGATATATGTATATATATAATCCTTATTTACATAAACCATTGACCAAGTCTGAGACTAAGATTGGACCTAGCAGCACCTTGACTCCTCTCCGAAAAGGAGTTTAGAAAGCAAGGGGGTCTGTTCTGAACCTTGTGACTCAACGGGAGGGTCCTCCTTATCTCCCGCATCCACAATCTCTCTGTGAATCATTCTAGTTCAAGTGTAACTTCATTTTCCTTCGTGCACTTCTTCCATGTCGTAATAGAGAGAACCTTGCCATCTTTGAATCTTTAACTAAGTCGCTGTTTTATTTAATTTTGTTTAATCAGTTTGTTAATCAGCTGATGACTGAGTGCTATTAAAATATCACATTCAAATCCTGCAATTCGCCACAAGTAAATTCTAAACTGCTACTAAATCAAACTGTGTAAAGTCACTCATTCATGACAAATTAACACAGTCAGCAGGATTCACAAATTGGTGTTCGCAACACTACTGCTCCCCTACTCGAGGCAGCGTATGAGGGCAGTAGGATTCTCAACTTGTTTGGGAACAGGGAAGAAGGTAAGCAGAAAAACACCTGGCCCCATCACCTCACCTACCCAAGTATCTATGACTCGTCTCCCACTGCCATGTAGTCCTTCTTCCCATCTTTGCATTCTTTTTTCTCCCTTCATCATTTCTCCCTTCCCTTCTCTGGGCTCCGCTTCACATACAAGGAATAGTTTGCTGCATCTTAGTTACAGTTTATTAGTGGGGGCACCAAAGGCAGGTGAAGTTCTGTTCGGCCCCATGCTTATTGCATGCTCTCCAGAAAATGACCAAGATTTCCAGATTGTTTCCAGATTCATTGTGCAGGAATTCCAACTAGGCTGCCAGCTCCAGAAGGCAAAGACAAATGAAAAGGCCATCTTGGGGAAGTCTGCAAACAGAAAGTGATGGTATAGTCAAGAAAATCCAGAGGCACACCACTCCTAGGGCTGGCAGTTTTTGGAGAATACCTCTGCACAGCATCTGCAGTTCAGATCAGGAGTTCTCAGTCTCCATGTTCCTTGGCTACAAACAATTGTGAAATCCAGAGAAAGTAATAATAACAAAGTTTTTCTTTCTATTCTGCTTGCTGGTTCACATGCAAGATAAAAGACAACCATTGTTTTACTAGTCTGAAAACTCAAGATGCCCCGATCTATACAATAAATTTAAAAGAATTGCTGCTACGCAAATGGGTATCAATTTAGTTTCACATTATTTCACTTTTTATTGTGGCTTATTTATTTGCATTTTAATTGGGAAACCTTTTAAAGCAGCTTAATTGTGAAGCTAAGCACAGAAAAGCTGCCTAGACAACCTTAATTCGGCCCCTTGTGGCTATACACTACAATGTAAAGAAACAAGAGAGAGAACTGCAGAAATCACTACAACTGCATTTCAGTTCTGAAACTTTGATTTCAGTAGATGTAACATTAGTGACAACAAAGCAAAGCAAAAATCAAATGAGTCGCCTTTTCTCAACCTAACTCCAAACATACCATCTGCGCCCACAAACGTCTGATCTACTTTGTCAGGACTGCTTAAATTAGACCTGCAACTTCAGGAGCATCCCTGCTGGGCTACCTGGGGCCAAGTCAGGGGTGAGGAAGAGCACATCCTCAGAACTTTGTGCAGAGGGTCAGACTGCTGTAGTATTCATAGCCCGTAGGTGAGAAGCCTTTATCTTCCTCTTTCCTTCTATCACAAGCAAGATGAACATCACTCAAGTATAAGGTTATTGCACATACTTTTATGGACTGATTTCTGCAGTGTAGCAAGCTTCAGCTACCGAGGATGAAAACCAAAGTGTATGTTAATTTCTTAACTGTTTTTTGGTCTCATCTCAGCCACTGCCTACACAGATACTTAAATTTCTCTTGTTACTTGACTCCGTGGACTCAACTTCAGGCACCTTCTTAAAAGCCTTTTAGCAAAGAGATTTGATGTGTTTTCTGAATGGGGGCCATAAAGAAGAATTATTTCAAGAATTATTTCTTGAATAAAAGCTACAGTTTAATAATATGAAACATTTCTGGGAAAGTATCCACCATATCACAGCTGGTGTGCTGTTAACACCACAAAAGAACACAAGACAAATATCAATCCATACCTCATAATTTCAAAAGGATTCTGGATCAGTCTGGTATTCATAACATTCTATAGAAACACTACCTAATTTATCTTTACAACCCCATGGAGTGGCAAGAGGATAAGCAGGAGACTATGAAACAATTACACACCTACTACAGAGTGAATCTGGCCCAATATCAAGTGATTGTGTGCCCTGTATATTCTTACTTAAATACAATCAATGATGTTATTTTTGCTTTTGTACAGTAAAAGCATAGGGATACCGGCTCCATGAAAGAAGTGTCCATATTCATGAGGAATCTAGCTCCCTTCTCACCCTATGTTTCCACCACTTACCTCACTTTGTTCATCACTGAAGCCTATCACCTCTTCCCTTTGTGCTACCTCCAACCCACACAGAGATCTACTCAACATGACTTCCCCAGGCACCATCCTCATATCTCAGACCATAATCATTTCTGCTGGGGTCTCTCACAGAAACCTGCTAAAACACATTTTGTTTCTCTTCTCATTTCCTCTTCCCTTTTCTTAATGGCTTCTCATGGATATTCCTGACTTTTCAAAGGATCTGCCTTTTTGCTCTTCTTACAGATACAACAATCTGGCTCTAATCTCTCTCTGTGCAGAACCTTGAGCTGCTGTCTGCAAAGGCCTACAGCAAAGTCAACTAAGGACATCTCATGGAGTTCAGAGATACTGGTTAGTAGGTCAGATACTCTTTCACACAAACATGCAAACACTCAACCTCAGTTTTGAAAAAACTGTCAATAAAAACACACCAGGAAATGTCTGGATGAAGAACACCCCCAAAAGCAACAGCACTAAGTAGAAAATGTTATTATCCAGACATGGCCTTCCTGAAGCATCCTTCCTTTCCCTTTCTGGGCAAATTCCACAGAAGTCTAAGCTCAGCAAAGTCACTGAATCGATTTGCCTGACTACTGTAAGAGGGTCAGCGAAGCAATAACTGTTCCACAATGCTAGATTGAAATAGGTGCCTGCAGCACTATACCTGGATGATTCAGAGACCCGCAATGCATGAATCCCCACAAAGGCCCATCCTTAAGCATAACCTCTAAATTGTAATTTTAAACCAGCTTCTTCTCCACCTGTTTTCTGTTTGCACTGAAATTCCTCCCCCTCAACCGCGAGCAGTGAATCTTCCTTTAGAACATGGCGATATTTATTGACTGTATTCTTTGTTCACATCTGTCAGACATGGGAAGTCACCACTGCTTTACAAGACTATCAGTTTTAAGTAGTGCCATTCATCACAAAATGGAATAGTGTGAGCAACATTTCCTCAACTGCAATGAATTATACAAGGGTCAGCAAGCTGGAGTCGCGGTTGGCAACACAAACATTGGCCTCAGGTAGCAAACCCATCTTTCCAGCTGTTCTCATCCATATGGGTTCAATGAACTGCAGAGAGTACAGGCCTTTGCTTATTGAGAGTATCTGCTGGAACTATTTCATCTAACCAGCATCATAAAACAACTATGAAGTAAGGTGAATGCTATTCATCTAAAGCTCATCTGGTAGCCAACTGCTGACAGAGGGGAAAATAGACATGGCAAAGCAGACAGATGTGATCAGGAAATGCAGGTGTTCCTGAATTTCAAAACTCAAAGATTAAAACCACAAGAAGTTGAAACAATACACCTGTGGTTCACAAGCATCTGGTCACCCCAACAGCAGTATGCTTCCTGACAAGTAATTTTCATGATTCCTCAGTGCCTTCACTCGCTAGCGTAATGTCCTTTTACTGTACATGCTGTCAAGCAGATTTGTTTGGCAGCAACACAATTAGCCCTATTTTTGCTCTGAAACAGAAGATTTTGTTTATGCACATGGTTTTGCAAGTAAGACTACTCTGTGATTAAACACAGACGTTTTACCAAAAGCCTTGTCACTTGTACAGAGCACACAGAAGGCTCTAATTCTCTCTGCCTTCCAATTTATCTCAGGATTCTCTAAGATTTTACTTCTAGTAATGGGCCCTGCGATAAATTAGATTTTCTAGAAGACATTGCTAACATCAATTTGCCTTCCTCAGCCTTGTCTTCCTCCTCACTTCCATTAGTGTAATCGGACTCCTAGCAGTTTTCTATTTAAAATAGTGATTGCACAAACAATTGACCAAGAATGTCAGAAGTCCTTACGGAATTGATAGCTGTCAATTGCAAAAATGCTACAGATCTGGCTCAAACTAAAAAAAGCAACAGATTTCAGAGACAAGACCTTCAACAGATATTGCTTCTATACATGAGAAGCACAAAGGAGCTTTCATTTTCTTATCTTAACGGCATTCAGCCTAACAAAATTAATTCCAAGTTAAGCACTCCCAAGGAAAGAAGAAAAGAAGCTTGTAATAGAAATCTCAAAGCCTTAAATGTCAGTTACTAACACAGCAATCATTTTCGAGTAACACCATTGACCCAGTTTGCTTAGCCCACTAGCTGGAACATTTTAAACTGTTCACTCAAAATGAAGGATCTTTCAGAGACACTCTCTTTCCAGTTCAGGGTTGGGCTACTGGAGCCAGACAACCATCCCATCTAATGGCATTTCTTTTGGAAACATAAGTTGTCTTGTTATTACATAAAATAAGCAAATCGCCCCAAATACAGAGCTACTGTACCCATGGATTGTAGCAGTGAAATGATGACATTAAAGGCTGGCTTCATGACTATAGGTATATAATATTTCATTCTTTAAGATGTTTCCTGGGATGAATTAAATTATGTAAATATATGTTAACAATAATTCATAATATTTTAATAAAATCTTTTTATTTCTCTTGGCTTCTTAGAAGTGTAGTCCCAGGTGTCCTTGGGGTGGTGGGTGTTTTGTTTCTACACTTTAAGGACACACAAGGTTATACACTTGATAAGCAAGGAAGTACAACTATTGATATATAATGCAGATAATGATACCGGGCATCCTTTGTCTGGTATGATTCCCAGTTTTTGCTGGGAGCACTGTTCATCAACAAAGTGACTTGGTATCAAGAAGGGGATTCACATTTTTCAAGTTTTCTGCCAGCTAGCTATTCTGGGAAAGAAAAAAGTATTTTGATTTTTTTTTTCCTCTAGTGGAAGATGTTTTTACAGTGAAGGTGTTTTTACTGTTGTCAAATTTTGCATTAGGAAATGGAATCAAATCACTCTACTCAAGACTCATGCCTCAAGTGAACTTACTCACTGAAAACTACATCCCCAGAGACATTTTTCTCCATATGGTCCTCCTGCGTGTTCAGGCTGTGAAAGTTCATCAAGTTTAAGGTGACCCTATTTTCAAAATTAAAAAAACAAGATATTTTTGTAACAAAGTTCTGTAGCAGCATTTCATAGCAGTTACATAAGAGAGACATTTTTCAAGGCTGGCAGTTTCATCAGTGGCAGGATTCTGGCACAGGTGGGAGGCAATCATGCTTCCTGGAACGCAAAAAGTTTTCCCACAGCACAGCAGTTCAAATAAGTTCATATGTAACACAGCACTTTAGCTTTTAAACCAAGCAGAAGAGCAGCCTAGCTGGAGCATTTGGGCCTTTATCCCCCAGCGCTGAACATGCATGCCATGACTTTACTTGCTTTCAGAAATCACACAAGTTCCCACCTCAAGATCAGACTTCAGATTTCTTTTCATTTTGGTGCTTTTCCTACACACTGGCTTACTCCCTGTGACAACGCAGAGAGTAGATTGCTCACTCTGCTGCTGCTCAGGTGTCTATAATTGTATCTTGAACAGGTAGCGAGAGGGACAGAATAGCAGATACTAGGACAAAAAAAGAGAAATATCTATGGTCACAAACATTAAGACCATAAACACTACATACAGGGTCAGACTACACATCACTTTCAGTTCCTTGTTTCCACAGCCTACAACCAGAAGCAGGTAAGTAAGGTTCAGTCTTTGAAAGGTTCTGTCCAGTCATCTGAATTTGGAGAGATGGACCCAAGTATCAGAAACAGCCTATATTTCCAGCTTTCCTCTGATCTCATTCTTGGCTTCGTCAGAACTCCACAGGAAGTATTTGGAAAAAATGTTTCTATTTGGATCCATCTCTGCCCTTTGGGAAGGGCAAATACCCATTTCTAATTTATTTTTCCTCCTCTAAGCTCCCCCCCAAAACAAAATAATATTGACACTTAAGGATTTGTCTACTGGTAAAGCTAACTGTCAGCTTGAGAGAGGTGCTGATATTACTGAACACTCACATTTTGTTCTTCCTTCTTTTTCTATTAAGCACATGTTTCAAAACAGTAACGTCTGTAGCAACCATTAAAAATAACAGCAAGCCTTTAAATAGGCATTATATGCTTTCTTTTTTTTATTTGCAGATTGTAAAAACATGCTTATTACAGCTGCTACATACATAAACTTTGCTTACAAAATCCCCATAAATTAATGTTCAATGTGCTGTATTCAGCAGCATGCATGCACCTATTGAATCTGCACAGCAGGATCAGGGCCCAAAACACTACGAGATTGGCAGCATGTTCATTGAAAAAAACACCCAAAGCACAAAACGTGCACACATTTCCTCAAGCCACGCTCTGTGTCACAAACTTCAAGGGCCATTCTACCCTCGCTTTCTGCGAGGAGCTCTCATTGAAGTCAGTAGGAGTGCTGCATGTAGCGCTGCTGTCAGACCTGTCCCTGAGCATAAATGTTGCCTTGAAATAAGCCCTGAAGTTGAACTCTAAGCTCCATGAGACAAATAGACAGGGAACTAATCCCAGAGCCAAGCATCCCTTTCCTCACTGCAACTGTCTTATCCCCAGCCTTCTTTCAATAATAGGGGTGATAGTCAGCAGTGCTGCCCACTCTCATGGCATTTGAAAGCATCAAGCACAACCAAATCATTTTCCTATCCATACAAAACCTAGGTACAAAATCCAATCACGAAGTACACAGGGAGAGTCACTGAATCCTGTAGGATACCAAACATCCACCAAGGCTGACTAAAACAGCAAATACTGGTGGCCCTGAAACCTTTATTAGGGCTGAAAGTTTCATTACTTAAAGCATGCAGAATCAGCCTACACTAGGAAACGATACTGCTTTTCTCTTGTTTTCAGACTCTTTGCACCACTTGACACTGGACAGTTTTGGAGGAACTGACTCATCCTCAACATGAAGACTTTCTGAAGCTTCTGTAATGTGAGCAATATTTCTTCCAACAGTGTTGATGCTTGGATAAAAATAAGCTTTGCTCATGTGCTGAGTACAGAAATATAAAAAGACCACATCATTTACATAGGAATTATTGTGGGTCTAAAACCTAGTCTAATTTTTCCATTGATATCAAATAGTCTAAGTTACAACCCCCACCTACAAACCTTGTCCTGCCACAGTCCTCAGAACATCACAGTTACAGCCAAACTTCTGTTTCTGATTGTATTTTAATTATTTTTCCCATACTGCAGAAAAAGGAAACTCCTAAACAATTTGAAAATGCACAAAGGCCATTTGAGAAGATAACTCCATTTAGGACAGCCAAATGTTTTCATCTCTAGGATTAAATTTAAGCACTTGTTTGCAAGTCACTTAACAGATGAACTGAATAAGTATGACTCAAGTTCCTTTCATGACTTGGGGCTCAGATAAGCAGTCACACTTTATGAAAATCTGTTTACATATTTCCTTCACTCTCCTTCAATGTCCAATTTATATTATTTCTCCTGTAAAGAGTGGTAAGCTGCATGTGGCAGTCTGACAAATGCCAGGATGAAGACCATTCGCATGACAGGTTTGTAAAATAACTAAATCTGTTCGAGTGGTAAAATGGTTTGGGCACCTTTCCCAGAATGTGTCAGACTAACTCTACCTGGTGTTCTAAGAGCTTGGTGCAGACTTTTTGATGAGCATTGATGCACAGGCTCCATCATAACTTAGATATTTTGTCTGTATTCAAAAGTGTTACTTTAGCATCAGGTTAATTGTCTCCATATGCTATCTCATTAACAAAGGATCCTTTGAGCACCAGAGGGCTCAAAGATAGGCTTAAATAGCTTTATGCTCTTTATGCTACTTTCAATTCCTTGGCTTTTTATGGTTACATTAACTTCTGGCAGAATATGATGGTGGTCCCAACTCCAGCCCCCTTGCTGGATGAACCAGGCACGTGCTGAAGCAAGGCCTCACAGCTCTCTAGATAACAGGAAGCGGAACAGAATGTAGGTGGTTGAGGTGAAGGGCTAGAAGAGGAGAATACACATGAAATACACGTGTGCCATGAAACCCAGGCCACACATGCCAGTCCAGAAAATACCAATGGAAAGACTGCAGCCTCTTCAGCCTACTCAGCTAATCAACTCCTGCCACTCAGAGCCCTTGGGATTGCACCAGTCATACAAAGGAGACTGAAGAATCAAGGATTCTGGCCGGCTGAACAGCCCCACTGGTCACAAAGCTTTGCAAATTACAATCCCCAAATGACTGCTTCCACACCCACAGGTGAAAAATCAGCACTCAAAACCTGACAATGGAGAAAATACACTTAATTAGCATAATTTCCTAATATCAAACCAGACATGATTAACACAATTCATTTTAGTGTTGCTAAATGTTAATACATCCCAAGGTCCCTTCTTTTCCTATTTACTCCCTCCTCCTCTCTTTTGCTAGAGGTTCTCATGGTAAAGCACTTTTCACTCTAACAAGGTCTCTCTTTGGAATCACATCTTTAAATTATTTAAATACTCACCTGGTAAACAATGCAGTATTTTTAGCAATAAGCTAAAAATCACATTGCTTTCTGAACTAATCCCAAAGGAAATGTTGAATTATACGAACTGGTTTATTTCTTAATTGATAACAATGTGTGCTCAAGGAATTCGGTGCATCATGACATTATGGTTAAAACCAAACTGTTAAATAGCTAATTCTGTGGAAAATGAAATGCCTGCAAAAGCCCACTGCAGTAGCTGTTACATATACACAAAGGTGCTTTTTCCATAGACTAAACACGAAGAAAAACACAAAAAGCTCTTGACAAAAATAAGACCATACCTTAAGCATCTGCATAATATTCCTTTACATTCCATGGAAACGAGGGGGTGGGGGAGGGCGCCTAACCCCTTACAAAAGCAACTGAGAACCTATGCTATTTTTATCAGCATTACCAAGGCTAAAACTGGGAATGTCCAGCTGACACATATCCAATCTCAGTAGTGGGATGCACCTCCTAGAGGTTCCTGGGATGCCACAGCGTAGCATCCGATGAAACGGGGATGGTAAAGGAGCATCCCCGGCACAAAAATCATCCCAATAAATGTAAGACTGTCATGATAAAGAAAAGCGGAAGAAATGAAATAATCTGCCTATGCATACATCCTTGCCAAAGGACTTTGCCTGTAAATTATTAACATCACATGTCACAGTAGTGACCCTTCTGCAATCATGCGATCCCTAAACTGGATGATGTGGTTCACTTAAAGGAAGCCAGCGAGCCGGTGTCAAAGCTAAGCGGCACTAAGGCTTCCCATCTTACTCCATTCCTACGGCATCTAACGCTGTCTGCCCACTTCCGCACAGCTGTCCATACGCAAAACTCTCATTCCCTGCCCTTCTGTCCCATTGAAGCCTGCAGGTAACTTCTGAGTGATGAGGAGTAGTTTTATCCTCTTTCCCCAACAGTATCTTCTAACTGGAAGCATGATATTACAAAAGTTGCAGACATTTGTCAAGGGAGGGCAGGTACACCTGAAGAGATGGAAGGACTGTTTATCAGTTTCACTCCTACAACCATGAAAATCACAAAGACTTTAATTCAGTATGAAAAGAAACCAGTTACTGCTCTCAGAGCCGGTAGCCTCTGCATAGGCATAAGTTCGCTTCTGACGTAGTTGATTTAAAACCTTTTGCTGTGATGGCAGTGTTGGTAAAAGCCTTAACCATAGTTTTTATGATGCTATTAAGTTTTAGTCATTTGTGGGTTTTGCAGTATATGAATACTATAGATGCCACCTTAATTAAAAGGTCTTGTCATCTTGTGCAATTAAAAAGAGAAAATGTACTCTCCTATGAATAGCCAGGAACAAATTGAGCAAGCTGCATTATACACGCTAAGTACACAGCAATTTTGTGCCCCTTCCTGTATCACATATATTCTCAAGCATTCAATACTTTCTAATAATCCTGTTACAATGTTTTATGCATAATTGAGTTGTAAAGTACTAGTGCCATGACATCTCTGACCATTAATGACAACTAAGTTAAACAAAGTTCTACTTTGCAAATACCTACAAACTTTTCATGCACAGAGTGCAGAAGGAAAACTGTGCTATGTCTCTCAGGATTCTCATATACAAACACCTCTTACAAGAGGTGTTCTTTTTTGCAGAAGAAAATATCTAATGGATAATAAGACAGTCTCTTCCCAAAGAGTACGTAGTAAGATAAACACCTCTTAAACAGACTTTAATGCCCATGCACCTATTTAATTGGACAGTGTATGCATATAAAGTAGATCATGCATATAGCATTCACAGCCTACACGTGAAAATGTACTTCCATAGCTACCTACAACAAATCCCAGCAGATGGTTACCAGCATGCGTCCATACTTGTCAGCTGCAAACACATTCACCTTCGTGAATCTGGCTCATTCTTTCAATTTTGACTCCAACTCAAGGTCTTTCAAGATAATGAAGCAGTAAGTGATTGGTTGCCTCAAGGTCTGTGCCCAGAGAAGGACTGCCTTCAGAATCCACTAGCAAGTTTTGACCATGAGAAAAGGATATCCCACATCCATCTGCTGCTTATGCCCTTAATGCCCTGGGGCATTATATTGACAGGGCAACAAGAAAGCCAGGCACATCTCCCTGCGCCAGTTAGACTGCAGCATCCAGTCCACACCATCTTACCAGTCCAACACAGCTGCCAGGCCACAACAGCTGAAAAGCTCTGTAAAAAGTAGAAGGGTGTGAGATTGTACGTCGTCTTCTCCAGTGAGGCCTGGACTTTTGCTTGGACCTTTTGGCATTATTACAATATATCACATGGTCATTTAGATTTCTCAGGATTTGCTATAGACTACTGAGTCAATAAGATTTACGGCAATTTTTGATAGACATACCTGGAGGTCCAAGCAGCATAGCTCTTGTGCCTGAGTCATAAAGAAATGGAACATACTCTCACTCAGAAGTCATGTACAATTCACATGTGAATGAGGTAGAACATTACCACTTGTAAAATACACTGATTCCACTGATGTCAACTGAAGCAGAACTTCCTGCCTTTAGGCCTCTTTTTTAAGTTATAGGGCTCTATTAGAGAACTTATCCTTTAAAGGTGCTAGGTAAGTTAGGCTCACAGGTATGGCCAAAGGGATTTTATCTCAGAAGTCTTTTCCATCTGACAGTCCTTCATTTGAGTGAAGGTGCAAAGCTGGCATACGTATGGAAAATATTTTTTCTCCTTCTGTCTTGCAAATAAGTACAGCCTCCTGATTGGAGAGCTGACACCTACCACCATCCAAACAAGTAACACAGTGGACTTAAGGGTAGCAGAAGACAGCAGTAACTTTGCGGCTGGAAAGCTTACCAGCAGCAGACCAGATGAATGCTCTCATCTCTCCACAAGACAAACTCCACCACCACCACCACCACCACCCCCCCTTGGTGCTTTGACTCACTCAGGAGTTCCCCACACAGCTGCTCTAGCTTCTGGGAAGATCTTCACAACCTGCATAGAGGATCCTGGCTTGCTGCTTGTCTCTGAAGTGCCCAGTGCTCCCCTACAGAAGGAAACTCCAAAGCTGCTCCTTGAAAGGAGCTTTTCCTCTAACATCCATGCCAGCAGCCACCTTTGGGGCTCAGAGCACTGCAAGTGCCTGTTTTCTGGCTGCTATGCGCCTGCAGCATCTCCTTTGAAGTGCTGCAGCCTTTGGGGAGCATCCTGGGGCACTTCTGAGCTGCACAGACAAGCAACAACTGCTGCAGCTTAGACAAGCATATGCTCCAGAGGAAGAGACACATTCTAGATGAGGAAGGAGCAAAGCTGTGATCGCAGATAAAGTGAAGGGGAAAGGTCTTGGAAGGAACTGGAGAAATACTAAGGATACAGAAGGCTTCAAAGCAAAAATGAACAATCATATTAGCTCTGATAGTGTAAATTATCTAAGCATAAGTTAATCAATAATCCTACTGACAAGCTATTGACCAGTTAGAATAAATATACTTAGGCATGGCTCCAAGACCCACAATCCCACTTGGACAGGAGCCCAGCAGCCAGTGAGCAGCAGGAACAATGCTAGAAATGTCAGGTCCATTGTGCGTGGGTGATGGAGCCAGATCACACCCGCACACTGTACTAGCAGCACCCTCAGTGCTAATGATATCCCTGGATAGGAGGCCGGTGGCATGACTGGCTTTCAGAGTGCAAAATAATAACTAAACATTACTTGTATGTTGAAAAGACAGATAAATGCAACCTCTTAGAAGTTCCCATCAGTCTTCCCCTCTCTCAAAGCGGTTACGGCAGTAATAGATGAGTAGTGCCCAACCCCTCCTCAAGGACCCTTTGTAACATAGCCACCAGAAACCACATCTTTAAACTGTGGGCCTGAGACTGAAGGATATTCTCATATGGCCATTTTCTGGAAGCTGACACAGACTGCTGTAACCAGACCCTTTCCAGTCAAAGTCAATGATAGTAGGATAGAGTTAGTACAAACAAACAAACAAAAACCTGCATGCTACAGTAAACTGATTCAACAAGAAATACGCACCAGTGATCTCTAAGAGAGCTTACCTCTCCTTCCATACTGACGGCGCAAGCTGTGTCTTGTTTACAGGCTGTGAGTAGCTGCAGTCCACTTACAGTCATTTGAATGTCCACTGACAACAGGTATACACATGGATATGCTATTCTTAAACTACTAGACACCCAATGACGAGACCAAGGCAGAAAGTTTGTATATAGATTAATAGGCTCATAACTTTGCTTAAAAGTGCGCTACACACTGGGGAAGATAAGCCAGCTGCTACAACAGTCTCTTAGTAGGGCTCCTGTCCATTAAAGGAAGAATAATTCACAGGAAGTGGCTTCAGAGTTGATCAAAGCACAAAGGAGAGGGGAAATTATAATTTTGAGAAAGATATGCACAAACAATACATTTGGGCAATTCTGGAGAGATAAGCACTATTTCCCCCCCACACCCTCCAGTTGGGCTGTAGCATCTGTCTAGTCTGAGCAGCATAAGTATCACTTAGATACTAACTATGCCACCTTCTGTACAACTCCGGGTAAACATATACTGCTACATGAGATACAAATAGAAACATATCTCGATTTACAAAAAAACCTGCAGAGTACACCTGGGATTTACTGACCATCAGCGCTAATCTGTGTTGCTCGCTACTGTTGGAAAGCATGAAATACTCTATAACAACCTTAAGTTACAATGTGGGAAGAAAGATTACTGCATCCCTTAATATTTTACTGCTGGTGAAGTATCCTAGACCACTTTGGTCCCCTCATTTTACCTGAACATGTTGACTGTGTCCAGCATTCAGATGGACAACTTCTTCCTTTAAATTCAAGTGTGATCCACAACCCTTTGTGATCCAGCCATGTAAACCAAAACGAAAGAAAAAAAAGAAACCAGCAGAGAAAAAAAGCAAGCAAGCAACAGAAATGGCTTGAAACCTAGAGGCTGGTGCCCCACGCTGCACCATGTGTTCTAATTATTAGAGCTCGGTTACTGACCCCTGCGTGCGAGCCGTTCCTCAAAAATGATGGCAGGTTCAGTGCTTTCCTTTCTGGAGTATGCTGTCTGGTTTTGAACTTGAGCTGCTGAGAGTTTATGAACAGAGCTGCTGTTTTATTTACTCTCAATTAATCATGCTCAACTGTAAACAAAGTGTCTGGTTTAGTTCTGCTGACAATTAGCCACTTGTCAACATCTCCCTCAAGTACCTTCAGCATCTGCCAACAGCACAAAACTGCTACATCAAAATGAACATTTTGTCTCAATAAAAAGATAGACGTGTGGCAGGTTTTCATCTGTTTTCTAGCCCATCAGCAGTCAGGCTATATTGTTAGTAATGCAACTAGACCACTTCCTATAGAGTATTTATTTACAAAGGGGGAGAGAAGCCAAATTTTATTTATATTAGTAAAGCAGACTCTCGGAAGAGAATGGTGGAGACCCCCAAAGAGCCCCCACGCCTCCCCACCAAGGCAGAAGCGAGGCCTCCGGGCAGCCTGCCTGGTACCTGCCACGGGCCTCCTGTTCTGCTGGGGCGGGCCTGGCCCCAGCTTCACCAGTCACCTGGCCAAAAGCTGCAGAGAAGGTCTCGTTTCTTCACTTTGTGGTGTTCAGCAAATCCCAGTGGAAATGCAAACCACTTACCTGTCCCTCCCCAAATACTTTTCATATGAAAATCTTTCCACTCCTTGCTCTACGGCCTGGGCTTTCTTTGGTCCCTGGAGCTCTCTTACTGGTTTGAATTTTGCCATTTGAAGCTTTTAGGATGTAATTATTCCCATTAGCTCAAAATCCTTCCTGCATTTTAACGCAATCACCCTCATGCTGAAATTGTTAGCTCCGAGGTAAACTGCAGATAGCCTGGTGCCTTTTTGGGTACAGTCCGGTGAAACTGGAGACTCCTTTTCTTCTGAGGGGACGAAGGCAGCATTGCCAGGCAGCTCCCCAGCTGGCAGGCAGCCTCCCGAAGAAGAAGCAAAGAGGCTCCGGGGTGCTAGGCCTACGGAGAGCATCACCTCATACCTCCGAGGTGCAGAGACAGCGTGCCATGGCTCTGGTTACCTCAAGTTTTTAATATTTGAAACTTAACCCCGCTCTCGCAATATAACAGGAAAATCTGACTAACTTCACTGGAAGACAACCCAACCCTGCACCTTTCCTCCGCAGAACTGGGTTTTCTTCCCAGAATAAAATACTTGGGGGTGCGGGGGAGGGCCGGGGGCTCGATCGTAAGGGAGCCCCAAACGGGGCGGGCAGGGTCNAGCCTCGCCTTTAACCTTCTCCTCGCTGCCCAAGTAATTGAGATATCTTTTATACTTGATGTGTTGTAAAATTAATGCCTAATTTATGTAATTAGTCAATTAACTATAATTCTAGCATATGGTGCCAAATGCCCGGAAGGTGTTCTTGTTTCCCAGGTACTTATTTTGATGTCATGAAATGCAGCTAATTAATTTTACATGCATATTAATTTCGACTCTATTTAGCGGCTCCCTTTGTGAAAGCAGATTTAATATTTGCCTTTCTAACCTTTTTTGGGCAAATTCCGCGCCCGGTCTCCAGACGGAGGTGACTTTTTAAACCCGTTTCCATCGGTCTCCCTTTCCTCCGCGGAGCCTCCGCTGAGGCCGGGTCGATCCCTCCCGTGTGAAGACGCACACGGGCTGACTACGTATAGCTTCCCGCACATCTATAACTGTCGCAAGATACGGCTATTGAATTNGACCGCTCCCCCCCGCCGCGGCCCCTCCCCTGCACGGGGCGGCAGCGGGCTCCGAAGCTCTCGGCTCGGCTCGGCTCGGCTCGGCCCGGCCCCGCTCGGCTCAGTTCGGCTCCGCTCGGCCCCCGCCCGGGGGAGGGGCGTCTCCGCGCGCCCGTGCGGAGAGGTGGACGGCGGGACGCCGCGCCCTGACGCGCGCTAATCAATCTTCAGCGGTGTAATTGATTCTAATGAAGCTGGCTTTCTGTCTCCGCGCGCTAATGACCGCCCGAAGCCAGCGNCTATAATTCTAGCATATGGTGCCAAATGCCCGGAAGGTGTTCTTGTTTCCCAGGTACTTATTTTGATGTCATGAAATGCAGCTAATTAATTTTACATGCATATTAATTTCGACTCTATTTAGCGGCTCCCTTTGTGAAAGCAGATTTAATATTTGCCTTTCTAACCTTTTTTGGGCAAATTCCGCGCCCGGTCTCCAGACGGAGGTGACTTTTTAAACCCGTTTCCATCGGTCTCCCTTTCCTCCGCGGAGCCTCCGCTGAGGCCGGGTCGATCCCTCCCGTGTGAAGACGCACACGGGCTGACTACGTATAGCTTCCCGCACATCTATAACTGTCGCAAGATACGGCTATTGAATTTAAATCCGATTAATATTTAATATTAAACATTTCTGAGGGAATTTTTGTTTGTTTTTTGCAAAGCACAATATCCCACGGACATTTTCTGTTAAATAGCTGCTCTTAATACAATGCTCCTCGGAAAAATTATGAGAATTCAAGTATTGCCTAATTAGACAACGAGCGTAATCCTGCTCGCTGCCTCCTGATCCTCGCGGTTCTCCTGCCTGCGCTGAGGAACTGCGAGCGCCCTGCCAGCGCGCCCCGCGCTTCCCTGCTCCCCGCTCCCTCTCTCTTTCGGAAAGAGACCGCGCTCGATTTCGGCCAGAACGCTAGGAAAGAGGAGATCATTCCTCATCTTCCTGCGGGTTGTGCAGAGATTAAGGGGTTAATCGCGTCGTGGGCTTTCCCGCTCCCCAGACGTGGAGCAGAGATTTCGGTGGGAAAAAAAA
>VZTL01054500.1:14218-24298 GCA_013400535.1 Scopus umbretta
TCTGTGTTTTGGGGACACCACGGCTGGCTGCTGCAGGGTGGGGACTGGCCTGGGTCAGGCGTTCTCCCAGAAGAAGGTGTTGCAGGCCACGGTGAGGGCGGCCACCAGGACCACGTACTCCTGGAAGTCCACCTCCCCATCGCCGTTCTCATCCAGGTCCTGCATGATCTTCTCCACGGCACCCGTGTCCTTCTGGGTCTGGGGCGGGGGGCAGTGACAGGGTGAGCCCTGGGGCTTGGCAGCCCGCTGGGATGCCGCTGCCCCAGGGCATGCGGGGAAAGGGGGGACCCCCAGCTCCTGCGCCCCAGCACGGCCAGTCCCTACCTCCAGGAAGCAGCCCAGCTCGCTCTGCAGCAGCTCCTTCAGCTCCTTCTTGCTCAGCTTGTACTTGTCCCCCTCTTTGCCAGAGTAGTGGTGGAAGACGTTGATGAGCGTCTCCATGGCCCCTTCCAGCTGCGACGCCATGGCTCCGGCTGCGGGGAGGCACCTGCTGCGTTATGGGGGGGGCCGCCACCAGCCCCCCTTTGCCCCGAGAGGCAGTCTCCAAATCGCGGCCACCCCCTGCCCCGTCCCCTGCATGCGTTGCATGCCGTGGCCTCTACTCGGAACGCTTGGCGCCGGGCAGAGAGCCGCTGGCAGGGCCGCAGGGATCTCGGGGTACCCCGCTGCTCCCCAGGGCTGGATGGGGTGCTCCTGTGGGAGGGGGCCCCGGCCGCTTGCCCCCTCGCAGGGCACCCGTACCCTGGCCAGGACCTGCGCTCACCTGAGCTCCCTGCCGTGCCGCCCGCCGCTCCGAGTGCGCCGGGCTGGGCCAGCCGGGGACGTTAAATAAGCTCCAAGCCCCCTCCCTCCGGGAGGATCCGATACCGCGGCTGGACAGCCCGGCTGGCACCTCTGGGCCACTCTGCGCCGCCTTCACGGGGGCCGGGATGCGGGGAGCACCCCACACCGGTCCCGGGATGACGCAGAGGAGCGTTTCCAACCCCACCGGTGCCTACCGGGTGGCGGTGGGCAGGGGAGGGGTGGGCAGCGATGCCAAGAGTCCCTTTGAGGGGAGGGCTCCGTGCTGAACCTCGTGTGTCCCTTCTTGCCACCCCCATGGCTGAGGCTGGCCCCGCTGCGGCCCCGTGGGGCTGCGGGGTGCCGGGGGGGCACGGGGATGTGCGGGGTGGGCAACGGGGTCCCTCGCTGAGGCCACCGCCGGCCGGCTCTGCCCGCCAGCCCTGGGTCGGATCCCGTGCCGGGGCCCTGGCTCCGCTCGCAGTTGTGGCCCCCATGGCACCGCGGCGCCCGGGGTCTGACCCCGCCGGCGTCACCCGCTCGGCGCCCGCCGGCATCCCCCATCTGTCAGCGCCGCGGTGCCATGCCGGATCCATCCCCAGCCCTCCTCCCGCAGGCTGATAAGGCGCGGGTATCCGGTGTCCTCGGCCTCGCAACGGGAGCCGGCCGGGGCCGGGGGGAGCCGGTGGGGGCTATCGGGTGACTCAGCCCAGGCCCCCCGGGGCCGCCCGCTCCCCGCACACAGAAAGGCCCCTTGTCAAATTAAAAAAAGCCGCACAATCCCAGCCCGGAGGTTGCTCCGGCAACAGCTCGGCCAGGAAACCAGATTCTTGAGCTGGCATGGCCGATGCTGATAATCCCGGTCCCGCTCCGGCTCTCGTTACGGCCCCGCATCCGCGCGGCCGGGGCAGCGTTGGGCCGAACCCGCTGCGGCCTCCCCGGCACCGGCATTCCCGGGGGGAACAGCAGCGGTGCTGAGCCCCCAGACTCAGGCAGGCATGATAGACTCCCCTTTTTGGGACACCCCCCCGCAGGGGGGCTGCCGGGAGCTGCCGGCCCAGCGTTGTGGCTTTTCGCAAGAGCCGGGTGGTGCCGGCCTCTTCATCCCAGATTCCAGTCCTAATTTGGGGCTAATTATATCCTGCTCCCTCCGTTTCCATCTCCCGCGCTTCCTGTCCCCGCGGTTGGGAAACGCCACGGCGGCGCAGCGCGCCCCCCCCTCCCCAGCCTGGGGACCCCCCAAGCGCCCCGCCACCCGGTCCCCCGACCGCAGGGCACCCCGCCAGCGCTGCCCGGCGGTGGGGGCCTGGGGGCGGCTGGAGGGTTTGGGGTGATGCGTGGGGTCTTGGGGGTCCAGCTCCCGTCCTCTACCTGGGGCAGCTGAGGTGGCTGCGGAGGGGATCCCCGGCTGGAGGTTGGGGTCCTGGATGGAAGCGGGGGTGCGGGATGGAGGCTCGGGAGCTGCTTCCCAGAAGGACACAGCTCCCATTTTTGGTACGGGGCAGGGAGGGGGGCTTGGGGCTGGTGAGCTCCAGGAGAGGCCGGATCCAGAGCCTGGGGACGGGGAAAAGGGAAAGGAGCCCGGTGGCACTCACTTGGCAGTGTCCGCACAGGGGCTGGCAGCAGCGGAGCCCCTGCGTCCCCGTCCCCAGCGCAGTTCGGCAGCGGGCAGGATCCGGCCGCCCCTTCTGGGAAAGCCTGGCCCCCGGGGCTGTGTTGCTGCCTGCACAGTTGGGCAGCAGCTGCCCGTGACGGGAACAGGCATTGCTGCCGGATTCTGAGCTTAAAAATAACCCGACCCTGGTCCCCGCAGTGGGCACAGAGCCGGGGCCACCATGTCCGGGGCCGCGGTACGGCCCGTGTGTCCGACTGCCCAGCTGTGCCGAGCTCCCCACGGGCTCCGGCTGTGCTCGGAGGGGCACTGTCCCGCTCTTATTAAACCCCAAACCTCCCCAGAGATCAGGATTCGGCCGGGCATATTCCGAGCGGTGGGACTGGCTGGAGCCAGGTGCCCAAGGGTAAAACCCCGACGCCGTGGGGGCATCGTGTGGGCACCGGAGGGGTTGGCCCCCAGCGCCGCGGCCCTGCTCCCTGCCGCCGCGGTGCCGGCCGTGGGGAGAGCACGCCCGGCCTGTCCGCGCTGGCAGATCCTCAGGACAAGCTCTTACCAAACCGGGAACAGCGAGGGACATGCCAGGAGGTTTACACACATCTTGGAACAGGTTTCAGCCACCGCGACTCCCCATGCTCCACTTTGACCCAGCTAAACCAGTTGCTCCAGTTGCTGGTGCCGGGGCTGGGCTGATCTTGTCTCTCTGTCCCATCGATGGAGCATGGAAGAGGCTTTTCCATCCCTGGGGTTTGGAGCGGGGCGAGCTGCTGGGCTCCTGTCGTGCCGGGGCCGGGGGCACCACGACGGGCATCCGATTTTGCAGCCTCAAATAACCACGCTCCCCTCCAACAAGCCCCGATAGGTGTGGTGGGCTGGCGTGGACCGCCGCCGGGCTGGCACGTGCGGTGGCCGCAGTGAGTGCCCCTGGTTGGGGTCCCCAGCCGAGACAGGTTGGGGGCAACACCAGGACCAGGACCCGGCGGCGGGCACCAAAACTCTGGGATGCACCTGCACCCCGACCCCGAGCTCTCGCCCCGGCGCACGGGCCTCTGCGATGCTCTGCCCCCTCGCAGTAGCGCCGGGGTCCCTGAGGCTGGGTCACCGCTCCCTGTCCGTGGGGATGGCCCGGAGCAGGGATCCCGGGCTCGACCGGGAGGTGCCGTTTCTCCTGCCGCCTGTGATTTGGCCGCATCCTGTTGCGGGGCCGCTGCAGCGCCTGCTGCCTCCTCGCCCCGTTCCAGCACCCCGAATTCCAGGGGCGGCGAGTCACGGGCCCGCCTGGCTCTTGGGGCCGGTGATTCACCCCAAACCTGTCCCTGTCCCTGCCGAGCCTGACTCACCCCAGCGGTTTCCCAAGAGACCATCGTGGTCCCCTGACGTGGGGCTCGGCGGAAGTCCCGTTCCCGTCCCCCCCGTCACCCCAGGGACGGGGCCGGGCCGGATGGGGCTGCAGGAAGCCAATTCCTCCTTCGTGAGCTGGTGCGATGGGTGCGGGGTGGGGACCGGGCTGCCGGTGCCGGCTGGAGCCTCCCCATCCCTGTGGAGAGGTGGAGTGATTGCGTCAGGGCTCAGCAGAAACCGGGCTGGTGATGGTGGCGTTGCGCCGGGGAGCTCCCTGCTCTCCGTTCCCAAAACACCGCTGGTGGCGGGGTGCCAGGCTGTGCCGGGCTCCTCGGAACCCCACTCTCATGTGCTGTCCCGGGGGACCTGCTCGCCACGGCCTCGCTCCCCATCGTGCTCGGCGTCGCGCTGCCGTGGGGATGCCAGGACGCAGCCCCAGAGGCGTGCAGGGATGGGGTGACTGGCAATCGGGAACATCCCTGCCGTGCTCCAAGCAGAAGACGGTCCTCAACGTCACCCCCATCCCATGCCGCCGCTCCTGGTGTCCCCGCCGCCTCTCCCCGGAGCTGTGCCGCGGGCACCACGCGGGGTTTGTCTGGGGCCGAGGCACGGTGCTGGGGCACGGGATGCGGCTCGGGGGCCCCGTGGGAACGGCGGTGCCATGGCGCGGAGCTGCTCAGTCTCCCAGGTGGAAACCTGCCAGGGCTGCCATGTTATAAATACACAATGATTAAAGGGGAACGCTTGGGCAGTTCCAACCCCCTAATTAATTTGGATTAATTAATTTCTACAAAGCCCACTATTAATAGAGATGATGTCAGCGGGTGGCTGAGTCACAACTCTCACTCGGTGCGGGTCGAGCCTGGCCCTGGATCCACAGCACTGCTGGATCGCAGGCCGGGATGAGCCACCGTGTCGGGGCATGGCAGGATGTGAGCAGGGTGCTGGGGGCCACATCCTCATCCCCAGTGCAACCCCAGCCCTGCTGGGATGCACTTGGCGGGGAGACTTGCCCCGCACTCCCACAAAGGTCCGGGTGATGCCTGAGCTCCACGGGATGCTCCAACCCAGCCCGTGCCGGAGCAAACCCACTCTCTCCTCCCGTGTCCCTCTCCTCTGCCCCGTGGTCCCATCCTGCTCCCCGCCAGAACATCCCCGTGGTGGCGGAGCCCAGGTGGTGCAGCAGAGGCTGGGGCAGGTTCGCACTCAGGGGGCCGAGTGCTGAATTTGGGCCGCTGCCTGCACAGGGAGGGAGGAGAGGAGAACGTCGCTGCGCCTGGGCGGCGTCTGTGCGTCCGTCCGGTTGCAACAGGAAACTTAACGCTGTGGCATGGGGGACAAAGTGCTGCGCTCTCCCCTCCTGTGTCGCAGGCTATAAAACCTCCCAGGGGGGTGTGACCTGCCTGTAGCTCTCTGCCTGTAGGTGAGGGGGGTGAGCGAGGAATTGCTGCCTGCAGCACCGGCCCCACCCCAGCCACCCTGTCTCCAGCGCTCGCAGGACGAGAGCGGCACTGGGGACCCCTGCCGTACCCCCCATCCCTTTCCTGATGTCCACCCGTGCCGGCTGCCTCTGTGGCGCTCGTGCCGCGCTGCGCCGGACGGCAGCGGCGGCACCGAATGGCTCTGCTCCCCTTCCCCGTGCCAGCCAGGCATGGCCTGGCCAAAGCGCTTGGTCCCTAGGGAGCAGGGGGCAGCCCCCAGCCCCAGTACCCTCCTCAGCCCTGCAGGCTTGAGACCTTGCAGACTTGCTGCACCCTGGGCTGGGGAAGGGGAGAGGGTCCCCTTCTCCGGACGCACCCTGGGCATCGCCTCCCCAGGATGCCCCTCCACCTCTGACCCCTCTCGGCTCCTCTCCCTGCAGCCCTGGGCCACCTCCATGCCCCAGCACCATGGCCACAGGTGAGCTGACCGAGCTGGAGAGGGCCATCGAGAAGATTGCCACCATCTTCACCGACGCAGGGAAGGAGGGCAAGAAGAGCACGCTGACGGCCAGTGAGTTCAAGGAGCTGGTCCAGCTCCAGCTGACCAACCTGATGAAGGTGAGGTGAAGGGCAGCGTGTGTGGGGTGGCTGGATCCCCATGGGTCCCCCCAGGCTGAGGGACTGCTCCCGATACCCTGGGATTTGCAAGCAAGAGCGAGCAGGAGCCCCTGCTCCCCTCCACCCCCCATCCCGCTCACTGGGGACCGGGATGCAGCCGAGCCTCCCCTGTCCTCCCTGCAGGACCTTCCCTCCTTGGAGGAGAAAATGAGCGAGCTGGATGTGAACGACGACGAGGAGCTGAGATTCGAAGAGTACTGGCGGCTGATGGGGGAGCTGGCGAAGGCCGTCTGGAGGGAGAAAGAGGGGAGGGAGTGATGGGGCTGGTGGGGAGACTTGGCCGACGGGGAGCTAATAAAAGAGGTTTCCCTGAGCGTGAGCTGCTGTTCTTAGCATGGTGCTCCCGGTTTGGGCAGCCCGTCTCCTTCCCTGCCTGCATCCGCCCATGGCCACGCTGTGCCCAGGGACTGGCCCAGCACCACGAGCGGTGGGTCGGAGCTCACTCTGCGTTGGGGTGGCTGCTTCGGGCAACCTGTGAGGGATGGAGCCGTTCCCAAATTCCCCTTGCTCTGGCCTGGCTTGCAGGGTGCCACCCTGCACCCCAACAAGCGCCTTCATGCCAGGCTGCGGGCTTGCTTAGTGCAACCCCTATGGGTGGCAGAGAAGTGGCTGGGACTGAGGTGGGACTTGGGAGCCCCTCCGGCAGCGATGCCGTGGTGGCTGCGGTAGCCGCCACCTCCAGGGCTTCAATGCCCGTCCTCTCTGGGGTCTTGGGTGGCACGGGGAGGCACATGGGCTGGCACAGCGTGTCCCCGGCTCAGCACACCTAACCGAGCTCCCATTCGCAGCGTTCATCTCCCACATCCCGGCGCTGCTGGGAAATGGTGAAATCCCTGCCATGGGGCGACCTGTCCCCACGCCGGCCAGAGGCCGGTGCCCGGGTGGCTGTTCCCACGCGGCGCTGCGCATCTGTGCCATGCCGGGCTGGATGGGGAGCCATCGGTGTGGCCAGGAAGGAGGCGTTTCCCAGCTCCACGCTGGCCCTGGGCCAGGCTCTGAAATGAGACGCCTTGCACCACACCGCAGCTGGCGGCGCGCAGGGAGCTCCCACTCACACCTCCCCGCGGTATAAAACCCCGGCGTGCCACAGCCCGCGCAGACCCAGGAGAGCCCGTGGAGCAGGTAAGTGGCCCATCCGCCACCGCGGGATGAGGGTCCGCGCCCGGGGGTCTCCTCCGCACCCCCCCCCTGCTCCCACGCTTGGCTCTGCCATGACTTGCCACTGGGGCAGGGACGCTCTTGCTGCCAGGACATGTCCCGGCAGCTCACCGCATCCTGGGGCTCCTTCCTCGCCCTGCACTCAGTCCCGGCACTGAAGGAGGGGAAACTCTCCCCAAGCCGCGAGCTGAGCCTGGCTTTCTTCCCCTGCCAGCTCCCCAAGACCCCGTCGGAGAGGACAGTGCCACCACTGCCGCCGCCGAGGACCTGCAGACCCTGCGAGGAGCAGCATGGGCCAGTGCAACTGCCGCAAGAAGCGCAAGGTCCATGAGTGACGCTGTGGCACCGGGAGGGCCGGGACCCTCGGCGGGGCGCGGGGCGCAAGGGTGACCCCGCGCAGCCCCATCCCTCGGAGCACAGCCCTGGGCACGGGGTGATTCAGAGCAGTGAGGCTGGGCCAGCCCCATCCTGGAGCCAGACTCCGGCGGAGCAGCCGGGGGGCTGTTTTGGGGCTCGGCGACGCTGCCCCGGCCCTGGGCAGGGGGACCTGGTGCTGCAGACCTGGAGCCGCTTGAAAGCTCAGGGAACCAGGCAGCTTTCTCCAGCTCCCGTGGACTCACCTTCGGGAGCTGCACTCGCTCCTTGCGACCTCTCCAAGGATGCCCAACAGCAGAAAGTCTCCTGTTTTCCTCGGCTTTCAAATGGGAGGTGCCCACCCTGCGCTCCTTTGCACCTGTGGAGGATTTGGCCCCAGCCGGGCTGAGGCTCTGAAGATTGTCGGGTTCTTCCTAATGGGCATTGCCTGATGTGGTTTAATGGTGTTTCAAGGGGAAACCGCAGATGCTGAGTGAATCACCACCGTTTCCCTCCAAACGCAGCTTTGGCTAATAAGCACGAGCGGCCGGGGAGCCGGGTGCGTGAGTCGGGCCAGGCTCTGTCCCCCACCCCGCTGGGGAAGGGGTCTGCAGCCCCGACAGGGAGGGAGAGGGGCTCCCACCGCCGCCAAGCCCCATCCCGGCAGGCGCCCAAGTCGTCCTGGGCACTGACTCATGCCGCCATCCGCCGCTTGTGCAAAGGAGAGGAAGAACCAGTCCGGACAGCCGCGGCGGCCCCCGCGCGCCGTGGGTGTAGCGCCCGGAGACGCCGGGGTGGCTGAGCCTCGCTGGCCCTGGGCAAGGAGAAGCCCGGGCAAGCAGAGATGAGGGGTGACATGCTTGCAGGGAGGGGTGTCATGTTGAGGTGGAGGGGGGTATGGCAGCTGTAAGGGGGTGTTGCGGCTGTGCAGAGCCTGTACGGAGGGATGCAACATCTGTATGGTGGGATCTCACATCTGTATGGAGTGGCCTTGCATCTGTATGGGGTTCTCACACCTGTACAGTGAGGTCTCACATCTGTAGAGGGGGTTCTCACATCTGTATGGAGTGGTATCATGTCGATAAGGTTTATCACGTCATTACAGCGGGGTTGAATGCCTGCAGAGAGCACTGGCGCATCTGGTCAGGGGTTGTCCCATCCACCTGGGGGCCTGTCCTGTCCACCTGGGGGATGTCCCATCCAGCCAGGGAGGTGTCCCACCGGTGCTCACCCTCTCTCCCCCCGCACAGGACTGCCAGGAGCTCACCGACGTGGAGCGGGCCATCGAGACCGTCATCAACCAGTTCCACTGCTACGCGGTGAAGGGGCAGAAGGAGTACCTGACGCCCAACGAGATGCAGGAGCTGGTGGTGCAGAAGCTACCCCACCTGGGGAAGGTGAGGGCAGAGCCCGAGGGTGGGCAGGGGGAGCTGGGGTGGGCATGGGCTGCCTGTGGGACCCTGCAGCCCCATCATCCCAATGCTTTTTCTGCCCCCGCTGCAGTGTGTTGGACCACTGGATGAGAAGATTGAATGCATGGGAGACCCTAACGAGGCCAAGGTGGAGTTTGGAGAGTACTGGGACATGATGGGGGATGCGGCCAAGGGCTGCCGGAGGAAGTAGAGTGCGGCGGGGGACGGGAAGGCACCCGAGGCCTCAGGCTCTGCACCAAGAAGCGCAAGAGGCTGCTGGTCCCGGTGGGATGTGCCTGGGAAAATGCAGCGACGCTCCTGCCGGGGCTTGTCTCCTCCCCGCGTCCCCAGCTGGGGCGGAGGGATCCCACTCCCCGGCTCCATCCCTGTCCTCTCTCGTCTCTCCTTCCAGTCAGGAAACCTCCCTTCCCATCCCCAGCTCTGGCCCGTGCTGCGGCGGGAGGGAGGTGGCAAGGGGGTTCCTGGCCCTGGCTCTGGAGCTGCCTTTCTCCGTCCTTTGCTCCAGAGCCTGTACACCCAGAGTCGTCCCACCTCCAGCCCTCAAAACCCTCCAGTTGCAGGTCCCCCAGCCCCGGAGCATCGCAGTGAGAGGGACTCGGCTCCTTTCCCCCAAAAACCCTTGGATGTGCGGGCTCGTTCCTCCGGCCCCGTGCTCTGCCACCCGATGGGAGCCCCTGTGCCACCGCTCTGCCTCGTGCTTCGAGCACCTTCGGGGGCATCCTGGGCTCCGGGCCGGCCCCGATGTTGCCGCTCGTGGCCTGGGCGTATCCTCTGCTCTTCCCCAGGTGCCGGGACGGCGGTGCCCTGTGCCTGCCCAGGTTTTGGGGTGCTATGCCAGGGTGTGCCACCTGTGTGGTGCTCCCCTGCCTGCCCCTCTCCAGGGATGCGGGCCCCCGGCTGGCGGCTGGGCTCGGGGCTGGGACGGTGGCGGGTTGTTGTCAGCTTGCGTCACTTGCAACCATTTTTGTATAAATTAATAAAGGAAAACACCGGAAAAAAAACAGCCAGGATGGGGTGACCTCATTTGTCCTTCGTGGGAGAGGGAGAGTGGGGAGCAGGGAGGGATGGGGCTGCAGCGATCGCAGCTCCGAGCATCACTCGCTGCTGGGTGTGCTGCAGCGTGCAGAGCGCTGCGGGTGCGCGTGAGCACGGTGGGCGTGCGCGGCGCTGTGATGGCCGCGGGGCTGTGGGCGTGCGTGGGCAACCCGGGTGTGCGTGGGCATCGCGAGGGTGTGCAGGGGGCCGAGGGTGTGCAGGGGGCTGAGGGTGTGCGTGGGGCTGAGGGTGTGCGTGGCGCTGAGGG
>VZTL01054500.1:39460-66081 GCA_013400535.1 Scopus umbretta
AGTATCCATCCCTCCAGGCTCAGTGAAACACCTAGGAACGCGGCTGCACTGCACTTGGATCACAGAGGCAGCTGAAAGGAACCCCCCATAAGCCCTTGGCCCTTTTTATGCCTCATTTGTGAATATTTGAAGCTGGCGTGATGCTGTTCCCAGGCATCCTGGCCTGCCTGCATCCATCCACACCCCCGGGGCTCTAACGGCTCTGTCGCTGTGGCACCAACGTTTCCAGCCCCGCGGCTGCACTTGGCCATGGAGCAGATACCAACACCCTGTGGCGGCTCTTGCACCGGGGAGTGGGCTGCCATGGAACAGCAGCTGGGCCCCAAGGCAGGGCATGTGCCGGGAGCTCCTGGCATGCAGGCAGGTGGCTTCCGTGGCAGGTTGGGCAGCAAACGGCAGCACGAGGACCTAGAGTGTATCCCTTCTTGCCGGCCCCATGGCACATGTGCGCCTCGTCCCACCACCCCATGTGGCACAGGCACATCCCTTCACACCTCCCCACACGTGTCCCGTCATGTCTCATGACGGGACACCATTTCCCCCCTGATCAGCCCTGCGTGGCTCCCTCTCCAGGGAGGACGCACCCATCTCGCTCCATCATACAACCTGTCCCTTTGTTTCACTCTTTTGCAATTTAGGCTTTTTCTGGCACCAGTTCCTCGTGCTCCTGGATTAGGAGGCTGATGAGGAGGTGTTTCATCACTGCTGTCCTTCCCATTTCCTAAAAGCCTTAATGGCTAGAACAGGCTTTTTGCTGTGCCAGTCCCACCAAGCACAGACTTGGGGTGAAGGGCTTGGGCATCCTGGGGCGCAGGCTCCTCACCAACCCCCCCCAGACTGTCTTTCTTCCAAGACACGCAGGGTTTAGCAGCTTGTGCCAGACACTGGAAACACCATGGGGTGTCCTGCAAGTGGCGGCATCCCCCCAACACCAGGAACAGGCAGCCAATGTCCTTGGTTATCATCAGGCAATAATTACAGCTGCCGGGAAATGCCACCTCCTAAGACTGGCTGGCAGGTTTCCGGCATGCTGGCATGCCTGGATTTGTAATGCCTTTCTTGGCTTCCTGGCTAGCTGTTAAGAAATGATTCAGGAAGAATACTGCTCCTGATTTTGGAGAGGTGACTGGGGGGTGGGATGCATTGGCCATCCCCCAGCACCCGTGCAGCAGTATGCTGGGGGCAGACACCACACCTCCAGCCAAATTCAACAGCATCAGGGGAGATACAGGAGTGATGAACCTCATCCCCCACTGGGAAGAAACAGCATCATCCAACTGGAGACCCTCACCCAGCACCTTTTGTGTGATCCAGAAAAATTCCTCTTTCATCATCTCCGCAAAGACCCCCCAACTCTTCAGGAACGTCCCAGCTCCTGGGAAAGCCCCCTGCACCGCCACTGACCCATGATGCTGGCTCAGTGAAAATGTCTCTTGTGATGTTTCCTTGTTTTGCCCTAACGAGTATTGTGCGTCCCCTCCCTCGTTAACAGTGGGAGCAGCCCATTCCTGGACCCAGGCAAGAAATTGCCGCCTGGGCGTGCTGAGTAGCCTTGCACAATTCCTGGGGTTATTGCCCCGTAAGAAATTTGAGAGTGTCACAAGTCGTAGCTCAGGGAGGGTATAAAAGAGACCTCACCTCCGCCGTGCCGTCACTACTCCTGCCCTCTCCTCTCCTACCGTGCACCACCGTCTGCAGAAGTCAGCCCCAGCGCTGCTCGTAGGTAAGTAGGTCCTTGCCAACTGGTGGCTTCAGGCTTTGTGCTGCTGGAAGTACCACCGGCATGAGTCCAACCCCACTGGGTAGCCAGGACCTGGCTGGGGTTCCCGGAGGAGAGCGCAGTCCTTCTCCTCCGATGGGGTTTAATGTTTTGCTGCCTGTCCCTTCCTAGGAAGATGAAAACTGACCTGGAGCTCGCCTTGGAGTGCGCCGTCAACATCTACCACCAGTACGCCGTTAGGCATCCCATAGATGACTACCTGAGCAAGGCTGAGTTCTCGAAGCTGTTGAAGGAGACCGCCAAGCCCTTCCTCTACAACACTGTGCCAGTAAGAGCCGAGCATGGCCCACCTCTCCTAATGTTGTCAAGTGCTTGCAGGAGTGGTGGCCTCCTTGGGGCATAGGGGTGGCTCAGAGCCTCCCAAAGGGGAGGGAAGGTGTTTCTGAGGTTTTCCTGAAACTGTGCAATCCTTGCTGGGTAAGCCTCGTGCCGTAGCCGCGGGCTGGCAGGGTGACCCTGAACCTTGTTGTGCTTCAGGCTGACTTTTTCACGTTTGTCCTGCTGCAGCCTAACACATCCATCAATGACTACATAAGGCAGCTCTTCTCCAAAGCAGACGCCAACCACAGCGGTCGCCTGAAGTTCACCGAGTTCCTGACCACGCTGAGTCTCATAGCCATTGATGCCCACAATAGGTCCCACCAGTGTCACGGAAGCCATGACCAGCACCCAGATGCTGGTCATGGCCACGACCACGGCCACGACCACAGTCCCTGCAAGTGAAGTGATTCCCAGGGTGACCGTGCCCATGGGATTGTGCTCTTCCAGCAGCAACTTCATCCCTTCCATTTATCTGCAAACACAGACAAACCCATAACCAAAGCTTTGTCATGTGCTTCTGCTTATGGCATTGAAATAAAATTCCTTTCTTCAAGCACCCAATGCATCTGTATTATGTGTCCTGTTGTCTCCAGGGAGGATGCAATATGCACCCAGCCCGTGGCTGTGGGGGGTTAACTGCAGACTGAACTGGAGAAACGATGGGAAAGGGAAGGAGGCATGGGGGGACCCTGCTCCCTGCAGAGCAGGGAGCTAGGACAACATTGCTCCTGGGTCCCAGCTGAGCACCGCGGGCTCCGTGGGTTCTCCATCCTTAAGTGTGTTAGACCACTGCATGCTCCCACTGCCTTCCTGAGGCCCAGCAGGTTCCCTGCACAGGGTGGTTGGCCCCAGCACCCTTCACCTCAGCAGACATCAGGGTGCATAGCACCCCATCATGCTGGGGAGGTTCCTGGGTAGGGGCAGCTGGTGGCTGCACAAGAGTGTCTTCAGCCCCAGTTCTCTCAGCCCCTCTTTGCACCAGCTCTAGGACATGCCAGGGTGAAGCACAGCCAGGAGCTTCTTCTCCAGGTGGCTGCCAAGCCCCAGCTCTGGAGCTGGGGGTGCAGCATCCTGGCGGTGTGTGCAATGCTCTTGCAACTCATAAAGCAACCAGCACTTATCTTGCAAGCCCCAACACAGCAACAAACAAGGCCAAGGGGCTCTGGAGAACTGATGTTAACTCTGCACAATAAAGTTGGACTATTTTTTTTTTTTTTTAGTGTGGGGTAACAGCCCCGCCAAGTCACAGCATATTTACAAGCCACTGCAGGCTCCTGGGGAGCAGATACAGGGGCTCTTTTCTGCTCATGTATCTGCCAGTGGTGGTGCACTGAGTGGGAAACCCTCGGGCTTAGGAGGCTCTGACAATTCCGACATCAGCTGAAATCAGAAGCCTGTCCCACGTGAAACAGAGCTGCAAAAGTAAGCATGGGGCTATTGCATGGTTATTTGCACTCAATGACACAGGCGATCACTCTCTGGCTCCACAATTTTGCCACTGGGGACCAGCCCTTGTCCCCCAGAGGCAGATGTTATTCACTGTCCTGTCAGGGCAGCCGGGTGTCACTTGGGCATCGCTCCCCTCGTGGGGCTGGGCATCACAAGCTGCCTCCCCTGCAGGTTTTGGGGAACACAGCTGGGAAAGATGGGAATTCAGAGCCTACAAGGTCTATGCAAGTGCACAGGGCAAAAACCAGCCTTGGCTGATGCTTTCCAAGGCCAGCTGGTGAATGAGGATGCAATTCCAGGTTATCAACAGGCCCTAATGAGTAGAGCGGGAAAACAAGAAAAGCAGTAGAGTGAGTCAGGGATACCAGAATAAAACTCATGCAACAGTTCTTGATACTGCCCGCAGGACATACAAGAAATATCCTCAAACACGGATGATTATGCTTTTGTTTTTCTGTTCCTACCCGCTTCCTGGAATCTGTTGTTTTATTTTTACATCTTTTCATAGTCTCTTCATTCTTCTAGTACCTGTTCTGCTAACGCAAGATGGGTGGCACAGAGGTGACTGTTGCAAAACACTTGCTAGTTAACGCTCCAGCCAATAAAGACCTTGACCTCAGATTTTCTTTTTGTTTTATGCCCAGTTGCCTCCACAACGTTTCTGGAGCAAAAGGAAAGGTCTGGTACAAGTGATGTGAAAACAGAAAGTAATGGAAAAAACTCTGGAAAACGATTTATTAAAAGGTGGATGCTGCCTTCCTCTTCGCTAGTGTTCAACCAGTTAGTATTGTAGGAAACAGATATCACGTTAAAAGCAACCAAGGGACAAAATTATCTACATTTCTCTGAAACAGCTCATCTACACCATCATGACAGCATGCAAAATTTTCAGCACATTGCAAAACTCGCAAAGTTTTGGCAGGTTCTGCCAAGACAGACTTGCCCTGTACCCTCACGTTGAGGTGTGACTGTACATCCAGCGTTTTTCCCCATTCTTTGCCCAGAACAGAAGCAGCTCAGCCCTGTCAGAGGTGACGATGGGGTGGAAGGACAGCATTTCCAAAACTCAGTGGGTGCAACCAGGAACTATGTGCAGAGGTATGAGATGGGGAGGGGTTCAGAAGTTCCCATCTTGCAATTTCCAGGTATGGGAAATGCTAACTCAAATTGTTGCTTGCAGCAGGTGCGTCACCATCCCTGATGAAAGAGGACCTCAGACATGTATAAAAGGGCTGCACAAGCTTTTGGATCACTGCAACAGACCCATCCTCCGCAAACCCTTCTCGGAGACAAGGGTAAGTAACGCTGCAATGGTTCTTGCAGGAAATAAGATGAGGGAGAAGTGATTTTGAGTATCACTTCATGCCGTGCCGGCTTTATTCCAGGGTGATGCTTTCTACTTGGGCCAGGGTGGGAGGCTGGTTTTGGCTACAACAGGACAAGTATAAATTAATGGCATTTCTGTGCCATCTTTAGCGGAGGTATAATTGTTTCTGCTGGCAAGGAGATAGCCCTTCAGGGTGTCACTTGCATGGTGGCACCCACCAGAGAGCAGGGTCTCTGTGCTCAGTGTCTGTGGTGAAAAGCATGTGCAGCCCAAAGAGGAGAGGGAAATTCATGGGAGGAGGTCAGGCAGAGGCTGCAATGGAGCCTGTACCTAAACTGTGGTCCTGCCTTAAAGTCATCCTTGCTGTCAGTGGCACAGTACAGATACGCGACTACAGCCTGATGGGTTTGTCTACTTTGCCTGACCAATACCTCTAGGTCGGTAAGAACAAGACTTTTCTTGGGCAAAGCTAAAATTAGAGGCAGTTGAGCGATGCTGTAATACAGCGATATTCCTAAAACCACTCATTACCTGCTCAGCACCAAGGAGCTGCCGACCGCCTCTGGGCATGCTGGGCGCTGCTAGCTTGTTCAGTCCCGACGAGACAGGGCTCCTAGTGCAGGTCTGCTGCTACGCTGGGGAGGTGCAGCGCAACTCTCCTTCAGGTGCCTGGGGTAGAGGCCAAGAGCATGGTGTGTGGTGCCTGAGTTTTGATGCATCTCATGGCTTTGAGGTTTCTCCGCACAGTTTCTGCAGGTACCTCAAAAGCTCAGCCATGTCTGGAAGCACTCAGCCTGGAACCGCCCTTCCCGAGACTCAGCAGTTCCCTGGAAACTGCACGCTGGAGGGGGCCCTGAAATGCATTGTGAACGTCTACCACCGTTACAGCATCCGGGAGGGCCACGTTGACCGCCTCAGCCTCAATGACTTCAAGACACTGCTGACTGAGCAGGCACCGACCTTCCTGCAAGCTTGTGTGAGTGCCACAGGAACTGTGTTGTGCTCCCCAGAGGGATGTTCTCCTCAGGGGGTTGTGGGGAGAGGAAGCTGAGTTTGCCTCCAGGGATGCTCCTGGGGGAATGGGGTGCAGTCCCCACCATGGCTGTGGTCCACAGAGCAGGTTTCTGTGACTCATCTTGTCCATGTGCTGTGGGGCCACCTGTGCTCATCCCTCCTGCCACTGCAGGGGTATGGAGCAGCCAAAGGGGCTTGGAGCAAGGGCCTGTCCATCTGGGGTTTTAACTAGGGGCTAACTCCTAGGTAGGAGAGGGTCACAATGATCCTGTAGCTTCCAAACTCTTCCCAGGGTATGCAAGAATAAAGCTGGCTTGGTTTCCACCAGGGGGTGTGCAGCACAGGGAGGGAGCATGCTAACAAATGTCCTGTCCCCCAGGGTCGGGGCAGGAACAGTTCCAACTACCTGACAATGCTCTTTGAAGAGACAGACTTAAATAACGACAGAGACCTGACTTTTGAGGAGTTCACCGTTGTCTTGGCCAAGCTGACTGACGATGCCCATCGCATCAGCCACCAGGGTGACCAGCATACACCAGGCAGGGAATGAGTCTCAATGCACAACCCATGAAAAACTCACACGGGATTGCTTACAGGAATTTGGCTCTGGCTGCTTTCTGTCTGCTTGGATCACTCATGCTTGTGAGACAATAAAGCATCACTTGAAGTTCACTGAGTCCTTCCTATCTCAGCTCTCCGTTTTGCATCCATCTCATGGATGGGGAGGGTGGGCGCTAGCTGCAGTGAATGCATGGTCCTGCTGAAGCAGTGGGATAAAGGCTTGCCTGAATGAGGCATCCCAAAAACCCATAAAGGAAGAGGCTTATGACCAAGATGTGGAGAGCGGGCAAGAGCTGTATTGCTCAGCGTCTGGTCCAAGCTGAGAGGGCTGGACTGATGGGCTAGGAGGGTATTAATGGCCAGGAGATGAGCACAAGACACTGCCTGATCTCTGCAAGGATTTTAACCATCAGCTGCAACACATAGCAGTTGTGTTAGAGGTTTTTGTCCCAGCAGAGGAAGTTTTCTGCCTAGACTGGGAAGAGCAGAGCCAGCCTAGCTCAGGGAAGCACCTCCTGTTTTGCCTATCTGCATCCAGCTCTTTCCCCTTGGCCATGCCAAGTGCGTCCTCTGGATACAGAATCACTCACGAGCAGGAAAAATGCACTAATACCCATGACAACAGCCCTTCACAAGAGAACACAGCCTCTACCACAAGAACAAGCCAGGGTGCTTTTCAAAAAAAAAAAACAAAAACCAACACACAAAATTTAATATCTGTATATATAGGTTCTAGCCTGTGGGAAATTCCGAGATTTAAAGTTTTCTCCCTAAATCCCAATGAAAACTCAAATTTCAGAGTTTTCCCACACAGACAAGTCATCTGGAGTGCTCCCTCCCAACCCTGCTGAATCACTTGTTATGCAGCCAAGATGAAACACTCGGATAGTTTCCATCGCTGAGTTTTCCACCAGTAAAAGACTCTCTCCAAAACCCTGGCAGGCTCCAGCAGGGCACAAGGATCTTGTCCCTGGCTGAGCCATCTGGGACATGTCTTGCAGCACCAACAAACCATTTCTGGGTACTAAATACACTGTATTCCGGGCTCTTCTCACTGACTGCTTGGGTACCACCGCCTCGTGGGGCTGAGCAGGCAGCTGCCCCAGCACAAGCGAGAGCAAGACTTTGCATGTTGCAGCACAGGCAGGAAGGGCAAATGCAGTGGTCAGATCCAGCCCTGGAACCTGCCAGAGCTCCAGAAGGGCTTGGAGATGGTCAAGCACCCTGCAGCAGTTGTGCCATGCCTGCGCGGGCAGCAGGGCTGGCTCTCGGCTCCCTTTGGGCTGGACCACAGTGGTGCCTGCTAAGCAGCTGAGTCTGTAGCTGTTTGATATGGCTGAGACCTATGTGAATGTTTTTTTTTAGCATGACCTAAAACTGGGAAATCCTTTCCCCTGTGGCTCCAGGATGGGAAAACCTCTAGGCTGCCCCAGCTCCTGTGGTGGCTGGTCATGCCAGGACACAGCTGGAGCATTGCTGGTCTGATGATGCTCAAAGGTGCTCAGGAGCACCTCAGAGTGCATCCCCTGGTTTCCCCAAGCTAAAACCACATCTAGCAACCAGAACGTGTGTCCTATTCTGATCCTGGGTTAAAACCTGCTGTGAAACACAACAAAGCACATAGTGACAAACCCTGCCATGCCCTCTTCCCGCATCAGCCAGCCACTTGCCCGTAAGTGTACATTTTGAAAGATGTTGCAGTGTTTCGCAATGATTGTCAAGCATGGGGTGCCCCACCAGGGCTCAGATCCTCAGGGCACAAGCAACCCCAGTCATCTCAAACCAGATCTTTCACTTGCCATGGCTAATGGGCTGCTTGCAGGCCGCTTGACACCCGCTTCCTACTCTTCCCCCTCTGCAGCTCCTGCAAGTGGATGCTTGCTCAACTCCGGTGGCCTTGCAGCCAGGATTGCAGCTTGCTGCAGCCACTTTGGCATGGCTTGCAGGCATGGCTGGACAGGGAGGCTCCCCCTGCAAGGAGACCTGCAGAGCCAGGCAAAAAGTTGTGCTGGCACATGTTCCCGTGACCCTAAGTGATACCCAGGCTCTCTGGTGACCTTAGTGACTGCACTGGCATTTAAAAAACAAATACCTGGGGTCTCATCCCTGCTGCCCGGTGGGCACATCCAAGGGTCTAGCCACCATCCTTCTTTGGAAATCCCTCACCCATCCCATACCCTGTAACACATCCTTGCTCTCCTTTACCTCCAGGATGATAAAATGACCAAAAGTATGGTTTCCTGAAATTGCTACAAATTCTGCAACGGAGCAGATGGTCCCTGACACCCTTGCTGTGTTGTGAAACGCCCTGGCCCTTCTCCAGCAGCTTTGTGCATCAAAGCACTCCCGCTGTGAAAAGCGGTGCACCCCCACCAGTGAGGGCTGGAGTCTGGGTGGCCACTGTGTGCAGACCAGGGCTGCATCCCCGAGCCACTCCCTGCACGGTGCTGCCCCATGTCTGCTCATCGAGAGCTCCTGGAGCTTGCCCCAAGCCTGTCCGTGGCCCCATTTTAGCCTCCACTTTGTGTCTGAGATTAGCATCGTGTCTGGCAGGTTAAACAAACCCCCAAACAAGTGAGCTGAATCAGCAGGCAGACCATTTTAATGAAGAAGCACTGGAAAATCTTGTTTTGCTCCTGATCTTAGCTGCTCTGAGCCAAAGCGCTTGTGCTAGGTCTCTGCAACACTGAAAAACAACCAGGGAAAAAAAAAAAGACAGCCACAAAGTGAGGACACAATCGTAAAAAGTAAAAAAGTCACCTTTCAGCCCCACCTGGTCTCCACAGCTCGGCACATACCTTGGGTGGGCAGAAACCACCCCTGGCACAGGCTGTTGTTAACCTGAGGAGATGAAGTTCCTGGAGCCCTGCCAGGTTGGGAACCCACCCCATATTACTGGTCATTCATAAAGAGCCCCTTGCTGCAGGCAGGGGATGGTCCCCCGGTGCCGGGGCACTGCCCTCAGCACCAGCCCTGTCCCTATCCCCATGGCACACAGGCAACCCTGCCCATGCTCTCAGTGCTGGGCTGGGTGAAGCAGTGGGACAGCGGGATGCTTTTGGGTGCACAGGGCCACACGGTGCTCGCGTGCACCAGGTCTGCAAGGATGGGGATGCTACGGGGCCGAGTAGTGCTGGCTCATTGGAGAAGTGCAGGCATGATGCTGTGAGGTCCCCTTTGCCTCGTGCCCCGAAGAGAGACCCCTTCAGAGGAGAGCAAACCAGCTGAAACTGAAGAAGCCGAGGCAAATGGACTTCTGTTGAGAGTTGATGGAGAATTGCAGCCCAGGTGGAGGGGGTGAAGTGGATATGGCCATGTCCTGGCCACCTCCCTGCCGCCCAGCCAGAGTACATGACACACCAACCTTGCGGGAAAAGCCACAGAGACCCCTTTTAAGGAACTACCCCAGAGCCTTAAGCAATGCACGAGTGTGTCATTGGATGGAACTGGATGAAACAGAGACATTTCACAACCGGTGCAGTGGCGCAGGCGGATGGCCAGGCTATAAGAGATGCCACGCTTGGGACCAGCCCCGCTCCAGCCCAAGTGGAACGCTCTGCTTCGTCAAGATGAGCAAGGCAAGTCCAATGGTGACTCGGGCTTTTAAGGTCTCCATGCTTTTTTCCAGGTGCCCGTTGTGCCATCGGAGGTGCAAGGACCCTCGGGGAGCCTCTCCTCGCTGTGTGAGCTGCCATCAGTTGCTGGCAGAGGATAACCATCTCCGCTCAGGCTCATCCAAGCACAACCTACAAGGAGAGATGTCTCCTCCTGGAAGAGGCTCCTCCCAGCACAGTCCGACCACCAAAGGGGCTCCTGGACATCAGATCTCATACTCTGTATCTCTACAGATGTTTTTGCAGTGCTGCCAACTATTTTGGGAGCCTTGCTCCAACAGTGCTTGCCTTACAGAAGGCACATTTGGGGGAAAAAAAAAAATCAGCTCTCAGCTGTTATCTGTAGCTGCGCATCCCAGAGCAGAAGCAGGCAAAGGCTGCAACCCCCTTCAGTCTCCTTTGGCTTGCAGATAAGAGCAAAATGGAAACAAACAGCTCAAATTTATCCCCCCAAAAAGAACAACTGAACAAAGCCAGGCTGCATCCTCATCTGGTGTGAAGCAGGTGGCTGCACTGGAGCCTCTCTGGTTTACATCAGACTTCCCCATCTATTGTGGCTCCTGACATTATTCAGTGTAATCATTTCTCTTCCAGACCTCCCAGATCCAGGAACCGCTCTCCGAGCTGGAGAAAGCCATGGATGTCATCATTGATGTATTCCACCACTACTCAAGACGGGAGGGGGACAGAGACACCCTGACCAAGAAGGAGCTGAAGCTCCTGATCGAGAAGCAGCTTGTGAACTACCTGAAGGTGAGTGGAGTTTCTCATGACCCATGTGGGGAGGGAGCTGGCCTGGACCCCGTTACCTGAACACCCCCAGGGACTGGGTTCACTCCCTTCCCACTCTACTCTCCTGCCCCAACAACTTCTGCCGAGACCCTCCCTGTCCCACTGCCATTTTCCAAGCATGCTCCATAAAGACATGAAGGAAACCCAAGCAGGTCCGAGTGAACCTGCAGCCGGATATTTACCCTCATCACCTTACCTGCAAAAGTCAGGACCATATTGCCTGAGAGCTCTTCTGCCATCTAAGAGCAATGATGTTAGAAATATCAGCCAAAAAGCCCGTTTTTTTTTGGTAACTCACTTTGCTAATGCAGAAGGTAAAGTGTTTTTAATCTGACACACTAAAGGATAAATTTGTGCCTGACATCACACTGCTCCCTTCATTGGTCTGCACGGTGTCCCTGCAGTGATGCTAGCCTGTTGCTCTCCAATTGCTTCATTGTCACGGGTGAATCGTTGCTGCAATCAAAGCAATGGGTGATGATGGCACAAGGATAGACACAAACACAGCACTGGGCAGCTGGCGACCTGGCACCTGTGAGGGTCTCCAGCAAGGCCGGGGGAAGCTTGAGCTGTGAATGACAGAACTTTGCCCTCACCTTGTCCCTTCCTTTGCAGCATGTGAAAAACAAGGCCACCATTGACGAAATCATGAAGGACCTCGATATCAACAAGGATGAGCAGATCAGCTTCTGCGAGGTGATGTTGCTGATCACCCGTGTGACCATTGCCACCCACGAACACCTCCATGATGTTGAGGACCACCAGCAGCAGCAACAGCAGCAGCACCAGCACAAACATCACCACTGAGGCAGGCTGTGGTCCCTGGCCAAAGGCACCCAGGCAGTGCTTGCAGCCCCTGGCTTTCTCCCCTCCATCACTCCCTGCCCACCTCCCTCCTTTCCTTCCTCCAAGTTTGATGGTTTTGCTACCAAATAAAGATTTGCCCTGAGGCTGTCAAAACTCTTCTGTGTGTCTGCATGGGTTTTCCTTGAGGCAAGTCCTGCACTGTGCTCTCTCCCAGCATGGCTTTAAAACCATCCAAATCCACCTTGGAGGCAGGCTGCAGGTTCTCAGGGGCAAGGTGGGTGCCTGGGGAGAGCAGGGTTCATTGCAGCGCGTGCTCACTATCCTCCTTACGTTATAATTTGACAGGTCTTTGCTTTTCCAACTAGAAAAAAGCCTGGTTTGGCCTGAAAACAATCTGCCTGTCTTTTAAGACTGAGCTGTGGTGGTAGGCAAGAGCTGGAAGGAAGGAAGGGGATGGATAAGCATCCTTTTGTGGAGAAGCACCCTTTTCAGGGCACTTTTGTGCTGCAGGGCCCTGACGTGGGGCTGAAAGGTGAATGCATTTAGTTTTAGTGCTACAGGCAGCAGCAAGATCCAACTGCTGGGTTTCCTGTGGACAACGACTAAGAACAACCCCAACTCCTCACTCAGAGCAGCCCGAGTTTGCACCGAAGAGGTGTCCTTTAGTAATGCTGCTTTCCAGAGTGGGTAGCTAGAAGTGCCTACCATGCTGCTGAGCAGCCTCCCACCGTGCATGCTTAGAGCCTGGCTACTGATTTGCAAATGCTTTTTACAGGGCAAAAAGGAACAGTTGTGATTTCCTAAGGGTGAGTCAAAGCCCTGAAATCACCCTGCTCTGTGAAGGAACCTGCCACAAGCTTCCCTAAACCAGCAGCACTGAAGCAAGCACCCTGGTTAACACAAGACTGCCACAAGTTTGCTTCACCACTGCTGGCCAGGTTGCTTCAGCTTCCTTTGGAATCAATTTTGACATCTGAAGTGTCAAACACCTTCTTACAAGGTAAAATCTGCTGCAGGGACCACAGGGACCAGAGTCACCGCATGGTGCCTGAGCCTGCCCAGGGTGGCAGGTCCCCGCTGGAGTCAGATCCTGCACCCAACACTCAAACCTGCACCCTGACATGCGTCATGCACCCAATCCTACAGCACTTTAAGGTCTCTGGAGCAGGTAAGAGCTCCACACCCAAGGGAGAGAGTGGAGCTGGTTCATTGTCACCACCCTGCCAGAGCACAAGCACATCACCTCCAAGAACCGAGCTGTCCCCAGGGCTGGCCCATACGGGGATGCCCAGCTTTTGGGACAAGGTTGGTTCAGGTCCCATCTGCAGCAGATCAGCTTTTCAGGAGCTCAGCAGCCTAACAGTGGGTGGTCAACCCTTCTGTTCTCTGCAGCAGAGGGGTCTCCCTGTGCAAGGGCCAACCACACAAATCTGGGTGCTGGGGGCACCCACAAATCACCTTGGGACCTGCCCCTAGGATCCAGGAAGGAACCAGCCTCGAAGCTCACAGAGCTGATGCAACAGGCTATTTGCCAACACAGTGGGACTATATGCTCCCCTGAAACATGGGCTGTGGAACGCCTGTTGTGTCACCCACCAGGGCTGTTGGACCATCACACTGGAGGTGGCAAAGAACAAGCCACCACACACCTTGAGTGCAGCAGGACCAGGACACTGGCACAGGGCTGAGAGCAAGGAGAAGCAGTTGCCAGGTCCTCCCTTAATAGCAGAGCAGTCCCCAAATTCATATGCATCCTTCCACCCCAACAGAGCTTGCAGCTCCCAAACAGAGGGGACACCAAAGCAACACAAGGAAGGAGGCGTCGAATACACCCCAACTGAGCTGTATCCCATGCTGCAGAGGGATGCTCGCTCAGGCTGATGGGCAAGGCGCTGCCCTTGGCCACGCTGCCTGTCTGGGGATGGGAGCGGCACGTGGGTGCCTCCAGCCTTGCTGTCCCAAAACCAGTCCTCCAGCAGCGCAAAGCAGGAGGTGTGCAGTCCCCAGCCCCACCTGCCTTCACCCTCAGGTTATAAGGCAGGATTCGGCCTCTGCAAGCTGAGGACCAGACGGTCTGTGAGAGGTTCCTGCTGCCACCTGGTGGCATTTGCCACCGAGTCTGCTGGGGTGGCCACCAGCCCCGGGAACCCCACAGCGCTGCCCTGGGTTGCACCCTGGCCCATCGGTCACAGCCAGAGCCCTGTCCTGTGACACCCTATTCATCACATCCTCTATTTCTACACCACCAGTGCTGTCTGCAATAAGTAGGATTATTCTGATTTGCCTGCCAGAAGAAAAACCCCTAATTTTTGGGCTAAGCTGGCAGCATTGGGATGTGCACCAATTTGCCAACACCCAAACCTCCTCTCTCATAGCCCCCCCCCCTGCTCAAGCCACCACACAGTTTTGCTGGTAAGTGCTCTTTTCTTTCTCAACACTACGACATCTGCCGTTCTTACCTGAGTCCTATGGGGAGCAGGAGAAGGGAGAAGCACCACAGTGCCTCCAGGGTACAGCTCAAAGAAGCAGGCAAGTGGTGGATGCAGACAAATGCTAAATCCTCCTCTCCTTTCCCTGCTTGCAGGGTTTGTAGCCCACATCCTTCTACCTGATCTTTGCCCCGATGCCATCGGCTCGCATTCGCACCCTGCCAAAAGTCCCAACCTGGCCCCTACCTAAGGACTATGCCTCCCTTAACTGCCACCCTGTCCCATCCCAAGAGCCTTGGGGCAGCCCTGCCAGCTCCTCACACTCCTGAGCCCCCTCCCAAAGCTCCCAAGCTAGAGAAAAAGCCTCCAGGGCTGGCTTTTATGAATGACTCTGAGATGAGGGGATGTGATCCAGCTGGGGCTGTGCGATGCCTCCCAGCTGGGAGCCAGCCCCAGTATCTCCATCCTACCTGGTCCCTCTGCCCACCATGGACCCCCTCCACCCACTGTTGGCCTCCTCCACCTGCTGCAGACCCCCTTCACCCCTCCAGACCCCTCCACATGGGGTCAGCAGCCCAGTGGCTGACACAGGAAGAGTTGTGCAATGCGCTGTGGCAACTGGGGATTTTAATGCAACCGTGTGCGTCGCATTCGTTATCAGTCAGGACACGCTGATAGAGATGAGCCACAGTGGGGTAAAACTGGTCGGTCCTGGGGTGCCAGTGAGGCCTGTGGCCAGGAGCCAACCTGTCGTCATGGGCAAACCTGCACCCGGAGCCCAGCAAAGCCAGCCTGACGCTGCTGTGGATGAGGATGTGCTGCCGCGGGATGGCACCATGGTGGCAGCAGGCTCGGAGGGAGTAGCCGGCAGCAGGGACTGGCTCAGAGTGATTCAGAGCAATTTTCCGCCTAATTCCCCTCATTCCCTGGGCAGACATGTGCTAATTGGGGCGGCAGTGGTAGAGGGAGGAGTACGGCGGTTGTAGGTGCCATTGCCATGCGTTGCCCTCCCATCCTCCTCCGCAAGCGCTTCCTGCCCAGCGCAGTGGCTTCTGTACTGCCATGCCTGGCCATCCCAGCATCCCTGGCCCTGGGGTCTTCCCCGTGTCTGGACATGCACCATTCCCATGGCAGAGTGATGGTCTTCCAAGGCCGTTTATACAGAGATAGGGACCTGCCAACATAAAGCCTTAAACCCTGAGCACTTGGTCATTGCGAAGGCTCCAGCCCATGAGGAAACACTCCTTTGCTTGCATCTCCATCAAGGGCATGGCTGGGAGCAGCAGGTGCTCCAGCTCATGGGAGGAATGTCGTGGGGATGTCGCTCTTTCTGTGGGGTTTGTGCTAAGCAACGTGGCAAGGCTCTACCCCAAAAGGCTGCGGGGTAAATTGCACTGCTGTCTGCGCCCAGTTGCCTGGCCATCCCAAATACATCCCTGAATTGAGACCCCCGGGGCTGGGGGGGTCTCCAAAAAGCTCTGGCTCCCAGTGACCGTAAGATGCGAGAGCAGCCCCTGGGCTGATCCAGCTTCCACTGAAAGCATCTGTGTGCCGGACAGCCCTTGCTGCAGAGGGCCTGCCGTGACTTGCTGCCTCTCGCCTCGCTGTGCCAGGGTAAAATTTAGCTCCAGACCATGGCCTGCCTCTCATTTACAACCCACTTAATTGCAGAGATGTCTTGTGCCGTGCTGCTGGTGTCAGCAGCGGTACGTGGGCGGCACAGGTTGGCTCCAGCAACCCCTCCTCTCCCAAACACGCTGCTACGAACCCGGCCCTGCAAATGCCGCCTGGGAAGATTGATGCAGAGCATGATCTCATCTGGCTTTGTACCGTATCTGGCAATCTTGGGATGGTGCCTGAGCCCTTAATGAAAGCTGGCACACCCTTCATAGCAGGGAGGGCTTGTTACACCCCCTTTCCAGGTGAGCAAACCTGGGGTCATTGACTTCTCTGGGACCACACAGAGAATCGGCCGAGAGCCAGGCGCCCTGCCCTGGCTGCCTCGCTGCAGCGTCCCCGCAGCCCCTGTGCCTTGTTCTTTCCCTGGAAACCCTGGGGCAGCCTGGTCCCATGCACAGCTTGGTGTGCTCCGTTGGGGCTTAAATGCAGCCTGGCCCCACGCATGGCTCAGTTTGCTCCGTCGGGGTTGACGTGCAGCCTGGCACCAAGGCCACCAAGGCTGGGATGGGCAGTGGCTGTCCCTGTCCCATCGAGACGTGTAGTAAGTGACTTTCCCACAGGAGGGAGCTCATAACTCTGTTGGCCATGGCCATCCCAGGGCTGGCGTCACCGGGCATCCCCACACTGCCGTCACTCTTGGGAGCAGGTTATCTTGTTTGAAAAGCGGCTTGGTGCTCTTCCTCCTTTCTCACAGAAGAAATCGCAGCTCTCTGCCCTTGTCCAAGCTGGGCAAACGTGAATGTTCTCTGGGCCTGGTGGCAGCCCGTATGAGACATGTGGGCCAGCCTCAAAAATAAGATTAAAACCACCTTTTCTGCAGGAAGTTATTTTGTCTATGACGTTTTCTAAGCTTCAGCGTTGCAACGCCCCACAAACTCGCAAATCACCTTGGCTGTAAAGGGAAAAAAAACTTTTGGGAGAAGCTGAATGCAAACTTCCATATGTGAAGAGAAGTTCTGGTTAGGTTTTTTTTTGATCCAAGGAGTTGTCTCCGGTGCAAAGCCCGGTGCAAAGCCCAGTGCAAACCCCTGCGCTCCCTGCTCAGGTCCTGAGTAACGCCCGCGGAGAGCAGAGTTCCGTGCTGACCTACATACGCCTTTCCCAGGTGTGCTGGTAAACATCCTCCCTGGGGAAGGATAATGAGGGAGGCTCCCTGGGAAGTGCAGCAATGCGGAGAGGCAGCCAGAGAACAGGACTGACCGGAAGAAATCCTCACCCTCCACCCACACTCCGGCAGCCTGCAAGGAACTTGCACGGAGCTGCTCCCACCAGTCCGATCTGCGCCCGTCGGCTGGTTGATGCAGGTGAGCAGGGTGAGTCTCCGCTGTTTCTTTTTGTACTTGAAATGAGCTTTTATGTTTTCAGGGTTGTCTTGCAACCAGTCCTTCCCAGCAGGGCTTGAGGCAGCAGGGACTAAAGACACAAGCACAAGATTAGCTGCCTGGACTCCCTCCACCCAGCCCCGAGTGCGGCGGGTATGTAGACACGGCACTTTCCTTAGCTGCAAGAGCTGATTCATTCAACCCGACAAGTGCCTGAGATGGCTACAGGGAGCTTCGTCCTTTTAATTTAAGCAGGGAGTGGGAAAGTGGAGACATGAAGTGAATTAAGGTGAAAGTCTTGAAGGCAGCCAGGATGGTGGGCAGCCCAGTTTTCAGTATCCAGAAAAGGGTTTCTTTTTACCTCTGGCAAAGAAATTTAGAAAGGCTGAAACTGAACTGAGTGTGTTTTCAGTTATTGGAAGGGAATGTGGGGGTTTTCCTGCGGGCAGAGCTGCCCCTGCTTGCTGTGTCCTCAAGCTTTGCTCCTCTCCAGGACTGGAGACATGTCTAAGCTCATTAAAGCCATCACTGACATGATGGAGAGTTACCAGGGCAATGCCAGGAAGGGGAAGAAATCTGAGCAGTTCAGTAGAAGTGAATTCAAGAAGCTGATCCAGCAGGAGTTTGCTCCGGTCAAGGTAACAGTATGGGCTTGAGCAAAGGTGGATGGGAAAGGTGCTGGGCTGACATTTAGGGGTGGCCAGGGGTGATGAGGAGTCCTGCAACACCCACCCCACATCCAGGGTTGGAATCAGATCTCTCCAATCTTTGATTTTCCTGGGGTTGAGCATCATGGGCAATTTCCTTGGGTTTGTATTGCAAGGCAGCAAAGCTCCTGTGCACTCCTCCTCGTCCCACTGTCCCCATTTTCCTGCAGGGAAGGGGAGGTCAAGAGTGAGGAAGGGGTGCCTGGTCCTGCTGTGCCTCCATTTCCTCCCTGGGCAAATCCAGGTGTAACACCATGCTACGAAACCTTAGCACTGGACTCTGCAGCCTCTGCTGTGACTATCCTTTTTGTTGCATTGGCCTTGCAATAAGGGGACCCAGCCTTCGCTTCACCACCTTGCCCCTTTGGGAAGGTCTGATGGGCTCCTGTCCTCTTAGAGGTCACCCACCAGCAAGTACAGATACATCACCAGCCTGCCAGATTCGGACACCGAACCCATGAACAAGAAGAAGAGGGCCTCTGCCAAACCCTGTGTGTACTGAAGGACGGCTACCCTTGCTCTTGGGGCACAGAGACAAGGAGGTAAGGGAGAGCTCAGGGAGTGCAGCAAGCAGGTGAAGCTCCCAGACAGCATTTGCATTGCCTCGTTAGGTGGGAACAGATCCTTCCTTGGGACTGGTGTCACCCCGAGGTGGTGCATGGCTCCCCAGGTCTGCATTACCCCTTGCGGTTGTCCCAGCAAGCCTGAGGCATCAGGGAGGATGGGATGGAGTCAGGAGCTGAGCTCCAGCTTCACAGGGACCCAGAGAGTGTTTAATCAGCTCTAATATCTCCAATAAAATTGCACAAGCTTATTGGGCAAAAACTTAGTGTGAAGCAGAGGTATGGTAGGGCAGGCGGTGGAGAAATGGGGGCTAGCAGGGAGGGATGCCAGCGTCAGCAGGGCTTTGGGGTGGTCGCGGGTGAACTCCCCCACAGAGTTTTCTTCCCTTTCCTGTAGGATCCCTGAATTGCTCCATGGGCAAAGGACAGAGGCGCCGGCAACATGTGGGCACGGTACGATTGCACCTCTCCAGCTCTCTCTGCTCCTCTGGTGCAGGCAACTCCTGCCCTGGCACCAGCGGCAGCGGGGGGGATTTGAAGACCGTGCCCCACTTCACGTATTACCTCCATGAGGCAAAAATAACCCCGGGTCTCTTGTTTTGTCCCAATGGTCCATGGGGGTCTCTTTGGGGTGCTTTGCAAATGCCGCTTGAAGGCTGGGGGGCGGGTTGGGTGGGGGCAGATTTGCCCCCATAAACACAACGGCAGAGAAACGGCTGACATATCAACCCCTTCCTCCATGAGCTCCTTTTGTTTTTAATGGGTAGAAAGTGAAAAATCACTAGTCAATAGGGCTGGAATGAGCCATGCAATTAGTTGACTCAAGCCATATAGTAATAATGAATAGAGAGTGGCAATTCTTCAGGGAAAATTAAAGGTCTGTGATGGGGAGTTCATCTCCAGCTCATTTGAAGTCAACAGCAAAATTCCCACGGGTTTGGGGGGGGACAAAAAATGCACCTCAACACCTTTAAGGACCTTTCAGTTTAATAAATACAGCTGGAGCAGCATGCTGGCTTTCTTTTCCATTAAAAAAATGGAAGCCCAGCCTTCATTATTTTTATTTTATGGAAATCTTTTCCTATGTCTTTGCATAATTAACCTGCACAGAGCTGTGCAAACCTGCACAAACCTGCGCAAATGCTACCAGCAGCGAGTGGTCAGAAGATGAGGAAACTGGACTGCTTTCCTCGGCCATCTTTGGTTAAAACATTGCTCCCAATATATGAACCAATAAAACAAGGTTGTTTTAACAGCAAGGAGGGGATGGTAGAAACCCTGAGTTTCATTGGAAAAAAATATTGCAGGTAGTTATCAGATCTGTAATATTGATATCCCCACTTGCAAGTTTTCGGAAAGTCAGGGGAAGACATGTACTTTCTGGCCAGGATTTGCTTTATGATCACTCACTACACGGATGGATCTTTTCTGCAGTTTATTACTCTCAAGCTAATGAGTGCAGGATCCGGTCCTTCAGCTGTGACCTGTCTGAATGGGTTAATACATCAGCCATCTTAACTGTGATGTTTCTGCGTTGTAAATATCCAAAAGGATTTTTTTTGGGGGGCTTGTTTTTCTCCTTCTTACTTAAATGGTTGCAATATCAAAAAAAGCAATAAAAACTGTGCAACACGATGCCTGCCTGATTTTTCTGAGCTACGAAGTGATCACAAGGAGTCTTCTTGGGTGGGAAGTTGCTCAAAGCTGTGTAAAAAAAGCTGTCGTGGTGGGGAAGCCCCAAGGGGACAGGGCAGGACTGCAAAGCCCTGGGGATCCGGGGGCATCGGGGGCACCCAGGACCAGCGCCACTCTCTGGGTGTAGGGCCCAGGCAGGACTCGCTGAGGGATGGGGAGATGTTTTTGTGCTTTCTCCATCACCTTGGACCCATCAGTCCCAGCTCGTGGAGGAGAGAGGAAGCGGTGAGCGCTCAGAGATGATCCACACTGACTGTGGCCGGTTTATGGAGAATCACGAGGGCTCAGAAAGAAACCAGCTCTGCCAAATGGCACAAGCCTGTTTGTTAATCCACCTGTGCTCCTACAGCGTGCATGGAAAATAAGGATGAGGAGTTTAAGGAAATGCCAACACAAGAGAGGTCTCAGGAACGTAATGCTTTATTGTCTCATGGGCACCTCACGGGGCCAAAGCACAGCCTGGTGCATCAGGCAGAGGCAGCAGGGAAGCAGGAGTGATGCCCCTTCCCCAGGGAGCGATGGTCCTGGAGGGCAGAGCAGAGGGTTGGCAGCCGGGCAGCCCTGGGGCTTGCAAAGCTTTTGGGGGGGCCGGCGGGAGCTGGTCCATGCGTGGCCTTTGCTGCTGGATCTGGGGCATGTGGGACACCCCATCACTTCATCTTCTGCGAGGGCAGCTGGTGGACCTGCTGCTGCTGCTGCTGCTGCTGCTGGCACTGGATCTGTGGCTTCCCGTGGCAGCCACCACCGCCAGAGCTGTGACAGCCACCGCTGCCGCCGGAGCTGTGGCAGCCACCGCCACCACCAGAGCTGTGGCAGCCACCTCCACCACCGGAGCTGTGGCAGCCTCCCCCACCGCCGGAGCTGTGGCAGCCTCCCCCACCGCCGGAGCTGTGGCAGCCTCCACTGCTCTGGCGGGTGTAGCGCTCCTGGCTGTGGCACTGGTCTTTGTCGTGGCGGGAGCACATCGTTGTGTTTTGGGGTGACCTGTGGGGAGAGAGGAGTTGTCAGGGGCTGCTGCATTTCCAACTGCCCTGATTGCCCCAGTGCCCCAATCCTGGGGCCTCTGTGCCTTCCCCATTTGCAATCCCACTCCCAGCACTGCTCTGCAGGATTCCAGGAGACACCCCAGGTCTGGAGCAGTGCCCTGTGTCCACTGATGGAGGATTTAATCACCTGGATGTAGCAGCATGGCATGGCCCAGCCATGAGACAGGTCCTCACCTCCCTCCATGCATCCCGCCACCCTGCGAGCATCCCCACACCCCAGTAGCGGGGTTTGCATTAAACCCGTGTTCCGCATCCCTTGGCGGGAAATGAGTCCCCAAAGAAGGAAAATCCTGCTGCCAGACTTACCCGCTCTTGAGAGGAAAGCAAAAGGAGGGAATGAAGATCCCTGAGACAGGAGCAGTTTTATAGACATCTCAGATTCCTTCCCCCGGAAATGAGACAGCTCTCTGTCATTGCAATCTATTAATTTAATACCCAATCCCCATCAAACCACCCTCTGTTTACATCGCTCACCTGACTCATCCGTGATGGGTATCATTCCTTTCTTATCTGTTTCCTGTGCCACATAAGTATCTAATTGCCAATCACCTGCCTTTAATAGGAAAACCCGTGGGTGCCTATGTTTCCAAAGGCTCATCTGTTTGGGGTTTGCTTTGTTAAATTAAATCCAGGCAGAATTATAACCCCATCCCATGAGGCTCTGCTCTCAGAGTCTGATCCCTGCTATTGAGTTGACACCAGATAAAGCCAGAAATAATCCAGTTAAAAAGGATTGGAAAGTGCCCCTCTCTTCTCCTTTAGATGCTCGGTCTGAAAGAGCCGCCACAGCCATGGGGACAGCCAAAGTCCTTCTGGGCTTCCTCTAGAGAAGGGTCTCAGGTCTTCAGCAGGGGTTTTCTAGCTCTTCTCCTTGACCTAAAGGGTGTGAATTCCCCCCAAAAGGCACCTGAGCAGCCAGAAGACGGTCTCGGGGACTGCCTAAAGCCTTGCAAGCCTTGCTATGTTCAAATAAATATGAGCAAGGTCCCAGAGTGCTTCATTGACAAAGACTAGCTATTTCCATCCTCTTAATGATAAAGATCAGGGAATGAAGACTGAGGAATTAAAGGACCCATCTGATGCTGCCTGCTTCATCCGTTCATCTTCTGGAGGAAAGTTGGAGCTCCAGAGACGACCCTTCTACACAGCCCTCTCCTGGTTGAAAAGCTGCCCAGCACTTCATCACCCTACAAAGTACATTGACCTCTAAAGGCCACAGCTCCTTATTTACAGGGTAAAGGCAAGAAAAAGTCTAAGACATAGAAGATAACATTGGGAGCCGCACAAACAGACACGAAGATCCACCTTGTTGCCAAAGAGAAATGCTTCGGCAGCTCTCTGAGGGAGGAGGAGATGGGACCGGGTCTTGGACTGTTTCAGCTGAAAGCCAATGTCTTTCCCAAGACACATGCCAATTAGTGCTATTTCGTTATGCTCAGCACCGCTAGTGGCACTGAAAATGAGTTCCTTCCTGCTTCTCCTGGAAGCTGTTGGGTGGCTCCTCTTTGGCTTCAGGCAAAGAGGAGGTTGACCTGGCCCTGGGGTCCTTGTGTCCTGCGCATGGCCCAGCTTGAGCAGAGGGGGATGTGGTGACAACAGGATGAAATCTCCCCTGGGGATGCAGGTGTCTCCAGGGTATGAGTGGATCACGCTGCACACATCTGAAATTTTGGACACTTGAACTGCCCATCATGAGTCTCCCACCTGGTGGCAATGGCTGTCCGTCTTACCCGAGGGGTCAGCGACGGGGAGGATTCCAAAGCTCTCCTCCAGCCTCACAGACCCGTGGCTCACCCAGCACGAAATGCAACTGGCATTTACCCTGCTGACTGCCACTGATGTCATAAAATTTCATATAGAAACTAGTGGCTGCAATTGTAATTAGCAGAAGAACAGGGCAGACACCCACTTTGAGCTCTGCGTGCTGCAGGCAAAATCGATGTGGCTGTTGGAGCAAGTGCATGCATGCACAGAAGGGGTGCGGGCTGAGCGCAACTGCGACGGGGCTTCTTGCTATGGCTACGTGCATCCCTCCTACCACCCAAAATAATAACCAGTGACTAAAGTCGCAAGGACAAATGCATTTCTGTGCACGAGTCTCATGCAACGTGTTTTTGTCTTTTCCAGAGGATATTACTAGTAGTCAAGTCTTGCCCAGGTCAGGGGTGCTGTTCTGCACAGGAGAGTTTAATGCTGATTTGCTTTTCAGGTGATGTTCTCATTCATTCAATGAGAAAGGACATAGGAGTATTTTCGGTGTAACCAACCGTGTACCAAGTTTCGTAATGGCTGTGTTTTTCTTGCAGTCCCCAGCCTCTCAGACATGAAAGTTCAGCTTTCAGTTAAAAGCAGAAACCACATCAAAATGGAAGCAGAGAAGCCTCTGTTCTTTTTTATTGTGGTTACAGGAAAAAAAAAATCTTTAAACAGTCAAAGACCTAAGAGGCAAAGGAAAGGAACCTCAAAACATATGACTAGTAACCAATTCTAGGGTTTTCTTGGGATGAGTGGGGTTGGCAGCAGGGCATGGCTGCACCACCTGGTTCCCCTCACTCAGCTTTTGTGCAGGCCTGTAACACATCTGGGCCAGGCTGCTCCCAACTCCCAGCTGCAAAATCCCTTCCCTGGTTGCCTCCCGGCCTTTCCAGCAGCACCTCTGCCAGATCCTGACTGTGCAGGGAGATGGATTTGGCTTCTCTGTCAGTTCTTCCCTTGACTCTTTCCATCCCTTAGTCCAGCTCATGGAGGCAGATATCTGCTGAGTTCATCTGCTGTCGGCACATGCACGACAAGCTTCAGAACACACAAGTAAAGACTCTCTGACTTCAGTTGCACTGCTTTACACAGCAATGTCATCCTCCCTAAAATGCAACGCTAATGATCTCCTTGTGCACACGTGCTGAAGGGCTGGGAGCTTTCTCAAGAGTGACTTCCCCTGGTTAAGATAGATGACCTGCTAGCAACTGTATATACCCTATATTCCTCTACACCCAGCTGTGCCCCTATAGCGTGCATGGAAAATAAGGATGAGGAGTTTAAGGAAATGCCAACACAAGAGAGGTCTCGGGAACGTAATGCTTTATTGTCTCATGGGCACCTCACGGGGCCAAAGCACAGCCTGGTGCATCAGGCGGAGGCAGCAGGGAAGCAGGAGTGATGCCCCTTCCCCAGGGAGCGATGGTCCTGGAGGGCAGAGCAGAGGGTTGGCAGCCGGGCAGCCCTGGGGCTTGCAAAGCTTTTGGGGGGGCCGGCGGGAGCTGGTCCATGCGTGGCCTTTGCTGCTGGATCTGGGGCATGTGGGACACCCCATCACTTCATCTTCTGCGAGGGCAGCTGGTGGACCTGCTGCTGCTGCTGCTGCTGCTGCTGGCACTGGATCTGTGGCTTCCCGTGGCAGCCACCACCACCAGAGCTGTGACAGCCACCGCTGCCGCCGGAGCTGTGGCAGCCACCGCCACCACCAGAGCTGTGGCAGCCACCTCCACCACCAGAGCTGTGGCAGCCTCCACCACCGCCGGAGCTGTGGCAGCCTCCCCCACCGCCGGAGCTGTGGCAGCCTCCACTGCTCTGGCGGGTGTAGCGCTCCTGGCTGTGGCACTGGTCTTTGTCGTGGCGGGAGCACATCGTTGTGTTTTGGGGTGACCTGTGGGGAGAGAGGAGTTGTCAGGGGCTTTCCTTTCCTGCTTCTGCTCTTCCAGGGAAGAGAAATCTGGGGGTACATTTAATCTGTCCTAGCCAGATCCCGCTGTCTTCTTTAAACCTTGCATCAGTTTCTTACACCACCTGTAGGACTGCCCCACCAAAGCTACAGCCAAAGACGCTTGGACCATCCAGAGCAGCTGAGCAGGCTGAGCACAGTTGGCTTTCCAAAACGGAGTCATCTTGCTCCCAGAGGGAGGAGAGCAACACCCCAGAGCCTCCCTCCAAGTCCAAATCTCTCTCTTCTCTTTTGGCATCCCCCGTGCTCCCTCCTCACCCCACCTCCCTGCTCACAAGCACCCGCAGAGCAAGCCCCAACCCAGTACAAAGCGCAGAGCTCAGCCCGCTCCCAACCCATCTGCCTCCCAGGGGGTTTCGAATGCTGTCTTGAACCCCAAAGCCCGGCAGCATTGCTGCTCTTACCTGAGATGCTCGTGCAGCAAAGGGGCGAGGAGGGAATGAGGCTTTCCGGGACAGGAGCGCTTTTATACCCTCTCTGCTCACCCCATCTGGAAACAAAGCACCTCCCTGTTTCAGAGGTCTGCCTGTTCATTTAATTTGTCGATGGCTTTTTTTTTTTTTTTTTTTGCCTCCCCACTCTTCGGGTTGCTTGCGTGACTCACTTCATCTGCGCTGGGTATTGCCTCTTGTTATCGGTCATCTTTCCTGTGCTGCAGAAATATTTAATTGCCAGCTCTACCTGTGCTTAGTTCCAATGGGGGAGTAGTGTGGGTGGCCCTGGTTTCCACAGCTTTGCCAGTTTGTTTTTGGTGTTGATCACAGCTGGGGAGTGCTTTGCATTTAGAGAGGAGAATAATGTCATATATGTAAATCACACCAACCTTTTAAAAGGTCTTGAGGTGCCCTAGTCCTGCAAATGCCCATAAACCCAGAGGTGTGCCTGTAAATACCAATAACGCTTTTGGCATGGTAGACAACTCTCCTTTAGCAGCAATTTGACTCGTACTACTGTTGGCTTGTTTCTCTTAAAACCAGCTGAAATATGGTGGAGTGGTGAAGAGAGAGAAAAGACAGTCCCTATAAAACTTTTTTGTCCATCAAAAGTTTCCTGCTGTTGTGAGAAGGACCAAAAGCAGTTGGGATTCTTATTTTTGGAAGAGGGAAGACCTGCCCTAGGTAGCGATCCAGGATTAGCAAGGTACATAATTATGTGGTTAACCTTCATCCCGTGAGGAATGCCAGAGCAGCAGCACTGGTGGTTTATTTCCAGGTTGTGAGTGGCTTTGGCACTGCCACGTGGAGGAGAAGGGCTCACAGGGCTGCTGCCTTCGGTGACGCACAGCGGTCTGGGGTGGCTGCCGCGTTGCGGGGAGCTGGCAGACCTCGGTGACTTTTTGCAAACTTGTAGGAACATCCTTTTTGGAGCACTTTTCCCTGCTCCCAGTTTAGCTTGTAATTGGCCCACAAATCCGAGTGTTATTCAGACAGATGCACAGACCCACATGAGCCTTCAGGCCAGGCCAGGTACCACGTCTGCAGTGAGAGATATTGCAAGCAAGAATTTGAGATACTCCCTGTACCTTTCCTGTATGTCTGCTGTGGGGGCTAGGAAGTGCTCAGGACCACAGATCTTGTTTTGCCCTTTTCTACCACTACGTGTGGAAGACACTGCAGTAATTAAACAGGCAGCAAATACAAGACTAAAATCAATATGGCTAGATGAAATAGGGAACTGCTCTGATTTTGTCAGTCCAAAAGTGCTCGGAAAACACTGGCTGAAAAATATTTCACTTGCCTGTGGAGATGCTCGAGCATTTGGTATTGTTGGTCCACCTCTCCTACCTTTTTTTTTTT